>RCIC01000008.1:260000-542500 GCA_018883505.1 Ceratosolen fusciceps
AATAAGGATTGGACAAATTTTCTCCGTTGTTCATTGTTCACTGGCGCTTTTCCCCTTTTCAGAGTTCGCCTTTCCAAAGAGAAAATCGACTCCTAACGTACGTTAAAATTTCCATGCAACGCTTGATTATTATCGAGCCCTGTTGTTCAGTCACTCCTCAATCGGCCACCCCGTTACGAGGCATTCAAGCGAGAACTTAATATAAATTATAAGGTATCGCTAAGCCCACTTGATCTCGGCATTACTACGGAAAGGAAAAATTTACGCGGACATGCGCGTTTATAAGTATAATGGATAAAGCGTAGCGCTAAGCTGCAATGTAGTTTATAAATAACGGATGCTACGGTTCGAACGTTCTTTGACTTACTCTGATTTCAATCGTACGTGGCTTTCTGAGCGACTGAGCCTGTATATGTCGATATGCAGCACGTCAAAAATTACAGGGACAATCGAACGGGAAATGTGGTGGAACGGATTGCCGAGAGAATTTGCGCGTACGTGCAAAGACGGCGGAGGGAGAGGGACGGCCGGTGCAGAAAGTGAAGTGGACGAAAAAAGCGGGTACGAGAGGCGAGGGGGCACGGGGAAGCGGCAGCGCGTGATTTTATCGACGCCAGCTAGTCTGGCCGCCAAAAGTCTGGGCCGTCCGGAGGATCATCCGCGAACTTGATATACGCCCCGTCCTCCTACCTCCTACCTCCTACCTCCTACCTCCTACCTCCTACCTCCTCTACTTCACGTCGCCCCATTGTTCGGCCGCCTTCCGAGCTCCGGAGGAATTTCGCGCGGCACAACCTGTCCTATCGATCCCCCCGTCCGCCAACTCCCACATGCGGATTTTCAAACTCTAGCCCCATTGTCTCCGATGCAGACTCTCGCACCCGCTTAATGACCCGTTCTCGACCCTAATTCTCTCACCTTAATCAACGGAGCGCCATCTCCTTGACGATTATTATTCCCTCATTAAGATTATCAATAAATCGAGCGGGGACGAATCGTTTAACACTCGGTTAGCTTCGGCTTTTCCAATGAAAGAACAGAATAAAAGCGTCACCGGCGTCATTATACACACGAGAAAGTGCAACGGTGCATCTCGTTTAGCTTTGCCGTTATATATCGCGTTCGCGAAAATCACGGACCGAGCGGAGCTTTCCGAAATAGGTGATTCTACTGCGGGGAAAGCGGCGACGCTGTCCTCGGACAAAACAAAGGGGATCGAGTATTAAATCGACTGGATTAATTAAAGGCTCGGCTACGTACAGCTGGAAAGGGGCGACGAGTGGGATTTTAGAGTACCGCTGAGGCTTAAAAATCAACAAGTAGCCGACTACTGCAGAGGGTTGAACAGCACCGGAAGTTGCGAACTGAGAGTTCAGGAGATGAGGGGAAGGATTGAAGCTACTACTGCTCGTCTTGAGTCTTGAGTTCTCGACGGACAATAAGAACGTCGTCGTCGTCGCCGAGGGAGCCAAGCGCTCACGGAAATTATTTAAATTGCGGACTTACATTGGTGCAGCGGTAGATTGATTATTCGCGAGGAGATAGAAAAGCCACGGGGAAGGCGGCTGTATCGAAGGTGGCGGCGGCGGTGGCGGAGACGGAAGCGGAGACGACGACGGGGCCAATTTCCGGAGAGAAGTCGCAGAGTGAGAGCACTTGGGAGGACGGAAGGGCATCTGCGGAAGACGAGAGACGCGCTCGGTACATTGTCTCGCGGATGGCCTCGCGACAACAGTCTGCACGGCAAACTCAGGAGTTTGGCAAGGGGGGCCGAGGGGATAGGAGAAGAATCAAATGGTCGTAGGATCCCTGGCGTCACTAACCGGGGGCCGTCCTCGTGGGCGAGCCGGGACTTGTCCCCGTGTTGGAAGGACGTGCCGTAGGTCATGGCGTCCAGGGCCCCGTCAGCTGCTGTCCCCGGTGCTCATGGGTCCTCTGGCCCACGGTGCTTTTCCACTCTGCCTCTAGGGCTGACCGCTGGCTGAGAGAGGCTGAGAGAGCGTTCGACGACTGAAGCGACTCGGTGCGAGCGGTGCGCGGCTCCGAGTCCGGCCCTCGACTGCCGCCGTTGCTCTCCGCCGGAGCAACTGAGGCCGTCCGCCGCGGCGGCGCCACCCGCGTCGAGGTGGAGGACCCGATGACGTGGGTGACGTCGCCAGCCGCCGCCCCTCCACCGGGGTTGACTGCAACGGCCCGAGACCGGGGCAAGACGCGCACCTGACGACGATCCCTCCCTCCAACCCACCCGACCTACCTACCTACAAACCTACCTACCTACCTACCTACCTACCTACCTACCTACCTACCTACCTACCTACCTACCTACCTACCTACCTACCTACCTACCTACCTACCTACCTACCTCCTTCCTTCCTTCCTTCCTTCCTTCGTTCCTTCCTTCCTTCCACCCCCGTATGTGCCACTATCGCGTTTGGCCCTTCGACCTCGAGCGCTTCAGAATCTGTGTACCCACACCTCCACCTGTTCTCTCGGCGACTTTTGCATTTTTTTTTTTTTTTTTTTTTTTTTTTTTTTTTTTTTATCGCCGAGTTTGAATCTCTTCTCGGTTCTCCTCGTTCACCCCAGCCGAGCAGAGCCTTTTAATTTCATGCCCCAGTGAGCGACTTCTATTATCGATCGGAACCTAATGAAACGCGCTAATGGAGGATCCATTTACTTAGGAATCAATATAGAAGAAGCGCGGAACTTTTCCTCCCAACGACGTCCAAATAAACCTGCACTCACTGCCTCGCCAGAGACAGACCGAGAGCTTATCTTCTGAAAAAGCTCGTCGATGCTTTTAAATGACGAAGGAGGAGGAGAAGGAGGAAAGCCAGGAGCCGGGACACGACCGGCTGCAGGTCATTTTCATTCACATTCAAAAACTAATGGCTCGAAGCGAGGCTCTCGAAAGAACAGAAAGTCTCAAGCTCCTTACATCTCTTAAGAGTAGAGGCAGTACTAAAGGCTGAGCAGTTATTTGCTGTACATTTTACATATTTACATGCAAATGAAAATACACAACCTTTTCCTCTTACGTACTTTCTCCGCTCAAAGATCTTTGCTGCACTATTCGACTAACGCGTAGACGCGCGCGCAAGAGAGAGAGAGAGAGAGATCTGGAGCACTTTAACGTATTCGACTTTGAGTCATGAAGCGGACTCCTCGTTGGGACACTGGAAAAAAATAATACCTACGCGACCCCCGGATTATGTCCCAGTTTTCCACTTGGCAGCAATTGAAATTTCGCAAGCAACTTTTTTATTATTACTACGGGAGCGTGAACAATTTCCTCCCGCATTTCGTATTTCAGCATTTCTGAACAAACTGTTTAACTATTTCTCGAAAAATTACACTCGTGATTTCTGATTCCTACTTCAGTTTTGTAATCGAGTATTCCATTCAGCAAACATAACATCTAAATCCCGTCGATGGAAAGCATTAACCGAGCATTTGTTTTAAGTAATCCGCTTAACGAGAACTTGTCCGATTATGAAAATTTCGATAAAGACAAAACAATGCATAAAAACAATTCTTGAAATTTTAAACAATGAGGATTCGATTCGTGCCGAGAATATAGTCAATAGTAATAATACAAGAAAAAAATAAACAAAAAATAAATCAATAATAAAAACCAATATCGCCGACTCGTATTTGTAATTGCTATTGAAATTGTCCAAATACGAGCCTCTATTAAAAAAAAAAAAAAAATAAATAAATAAAATCTTTAAATACAGAGGAAGATGAATCACCTCAACTCTTAATGACTCAATAAAATAATTGTAAACGTACGGCGTCCATTGAAAGAGAGAGAAGAGTAGGAAGGAACCGTCCGTATTATGCACCATGAAGTAATTAAGGTAAATGGTAATCTCGAGTTTACAGGACTTATATTTACATTTTGTCCTACTGCGGTAAATGTATAAAAGAAAAAAAGAACAAACGATGTTGGTTGATCACACGTGGTCGAACACGAGGCGAGATGCTAGTTTACAATTTCGTTTCATTTTTTATTAAAAAACAAAAAACAAAAAAAGAACAAAGATCAATTGTTCCACAGATGTAACCCATACCATGTGATTTTACATTAGTAGGTAGGGGATAGGTAAACGAAGGCGAAGCGAAGCACCATCTACAGTTTTTCGGCTGAAGCGTGTATTTAAATGGCTTTCGGTATTATTGAAACCGAAGGGAACCGAAGGGCCGGGAATCTGTTATCCACGTTTCTTGTGGAGATTATAGTCGAGGATCGATCGATTGAGAGGCTCCAGAGGCTGATTCCACGTATTCGCAGCGAATGACCGACTCTTCTGCGATCACTTCGATTGCCAGAAATCCCTACGGATGAAACGATTCCATATCGTTTGGGGACCACCGGAAATGGATTGAAGCTAGACATTGAACAATGCCGCATCGACACGGATTACAAATATTGCAAATGCAGGTTCTCGTCGTTTAAAAATCGATTTAGCATTCCCGATAATTTACCTTTTAAGAAGGCATGCCTCGAAGGCACGTCCGCGCCGAATAAAACGTGGATCTTAATAAGCGCAAGAAACAAGCGAGACTATTTACATTGGAGGTCAATATTTGTAAATACGCCCTCGGCTATTCGTCAATGGAAAGACGGCTACTTTATGAAAGTGGGCTAGAGTTAAGAAGGTATAAGGCTCGGGGATGGTGTGGGCGAGCAAAAATAGCTCGTATTCGCAACCGGAGGCAGAAAATTATTACGAATTATTATAATTATTATTCGTCGTTACCCTACGGTGGTGGTGGGGGGTGCCGATGACGGGGGTTTTAGCGGCCAAGAGCGATGAGTTCGGCATCGCCCGGGATGAATCCCGGGTGGAGATGCAAAACGCGGTGACGTTCGCCGGGCGGACCGCGACCCTGACTCGAATTGGAGCACCGAGATGGAGAGTCGGACGGGAACGTAATGAGGACACGAAATTCCGCGACCGAATCGCGCGCACGTAGAAGCCGAAATACGTAAGCGGCGGCGGATTTCCCCTTCGACTAGACGCAACGACGCCCCTCACCTACGTAAAACCTCTTTATTTTGAATGGGGGCTACTAATACCGTCTGACCTCGGACTCCCCTCCATCTCTATCCCTCTATCACCCTCTAACTCTCCCTCACCCGGCCCTCTTCACCCGAGTAGCGATCTTTTCGATCCACCCCGTTGCCCCACCCGAGCCTCTAACCCCTTCCCGCCCGCCCGCCGAAACCCAAAAATTATGCCCCCACCCATTCAGACAGGCAACGTCAGAGCTTCCTTGTCATCTCCGATGCACACTACCTTATTATTCTACCCTATTATTATTTCCTATTATGGCGATCTGGTTATCAGTGGCTTCTGTGCATCGTATACATAACAAATGCCAGGTATCTGGGTCAGATAATAATAATTATAGAGGAACTTTAAAATTTTGTTAGGCGACTGGCCGTACATTGTTTGTCCGTAATTAATATGAATATCATTAATTAAAATTTACTTGCATCACTTGCTCGGTTCCCATTCTTTTTTTTTCCCTTCATATTAATATGATATGGAAAGCCATTGATGAGATTCGCAATAACAGCGTGTGTCCTTTGTCGAATACAACAGCAGAATAAATTCTCGTTCAGTCGTAAATTTTGTTTTAACATTTCCCCTTACATTGTCCTCCTGTACCCTCTTCTCGCCTATCATCTCGATCACTATTCCATCCCGATGACATTGAAAACTTATCAATTTTATCGTTTTTTCACTACAAGATACTTAAATTCTTTTATTTCATCAATTCCATCATTGATGGCCGATGGAAATGTCCATTAAAAATGTTTTCCTTTTCTCTTCTCTTTAAATGCTGTTTGTATTTTTAAATTTCTTATATAACTCGTCTTAATAGAGGATTAATACCTAAATCACACCAGAGTTCAAGACGATTTTAATAGTTTTCAATCATTTGTTCATCCTTTTGTTTTTATTTTTAATAAGCATTCGTGATTGTATTCGACGAAATAATTGGATCAACGTGGATTACTAAGTCTAGCCTCTATTTATTAGCCGAACATTAATTAACAATAGTGTCAACAAGAAGAGGCGAGTCTATCATTTGATATAAAAAAAAAAGAAAACCGCTACTATAATACCTTAATCAATGTAATAATACTACACAGATTATATATCTATTTACATGAAAGCAATAAGCTTAAACATATAGTAGTATTTCGTAGGTTCAATTAATTTAGAAATTACATTGTAAATATTTAATAGGCAAATATAAAAAGGTGTGCTTTTCCACACATTCTCCGTTATTTGACGGCGCATGCTAATCACGGGAAAATATGGATATGATAATACATTTATTAGATAGATAGATAGATACCTGTTCGTAACTGTTAATAGCTTAACGCGGTAAAGTGGGTTATTGGGGTGGGCTCAAGATATCTCACCACCTATGACACTTTCATTTTGTTAATTTATTCAATATAATTGTGCCTGAGCCTGTGCAATCATCGAAAATCCATAAGTATTTCAAAGATTTTTACACGGAGTTATTAGTAAGTTAATTTGAATGGATGATTACGTTGTAGCCTGACGATTGTATGTATTAGAAATAATTGTATTTGTTTCTCGATTAAGGGAGAAGAGAGTCAGGGAATAAATGAAATGAGCGGTAGGTGATGGATAAGTAAAACGGTAAAGATTGCAAATAGTTAATGCACGGCTTGTCGATAAATGTCTCGACGAAAGCTACTGGTACAACAATACCGGATGTGCTTCGTCTGCTTTATTAATTAATTTATTTATTATTTTTAGTTTTTTGTTTTGTTTTTTTTTGTTTTTTTTTTTTTTTTTTTTTTTTTTTTTTTTTTTTTTTGTTTTTTTTTCTCACACTGAGCCTGGAATGTATTGTGTCGTAAAGGGAAAAAGTGGAGCAGCCGGAAATGCGGACGAGAATCGGTATCGACACGTCAGCCCTGGCGCGAACCTGTGTTCCAAAGCCGTGAGAGGGCAAGAGGCCCACGATCCCTCCGATCACGAGGCTGGTAAATAAAACAATTCCCGGGCTTTAGGCGAGGAGAACAAGTGCACTCAGCGTGTGACCGGCGTCGAGCCGAGGTAAAGCGAGTGAGTGGGTAGCGGTGATACAGTGGGCTGGGTAGGGGTGGGGTAGAGGCGTGCCAAGTGACGTATTCACTGGAGGTATTGACATGCGCGACCCCGAGCGATCCTTCCGATCTCCGTAAAATTAGAAAGCTTTTTGCCTTCGTTATTTATAAACGGTCAAGTGTAGGTAAACTCGGGCCGACCGACATCCCGAGCTAATAATCCGCTGAGCACGCCAGATCCTCCGTTCCATGCGTAAGTCAAACATGTGTGGTTGAGCGCGTAGATGACCTGTCCAGAGGTCCGCTCGACCTCGACGAAGGCGATGACACTCGATCGTCGCGGAATAAGGGGACACGTAGATAACCAAAGAACAATGGCGATCAATCGTAGGAATCGTCATCTCGAGGGGCCGAGATCGATACTGAGTCGAGGAGGCGGAGCAGTAGGCGGAGGGGACGGGAGGGATATCAATCGGGTGGAGAGATCGAGCGATTATAATACCAGCGGAGCTTCAATATCCACCTGTCGATACCCGTAGACCATTGTCAAACGGAGCTCTTTAGAATGTGACTTGGCGGGGTTGGAGGGCAGCTGAGCAGCGGAGGTCTCGTGCTTCCGGGACTATTCCGGGACTAGGGGTCGCGTTTGACGCAAGGGGATCCGGCCACATGTACCCCAGCCTGCTCGGGGGTACGCTGCGTGTGGCACGTACCCGGGATATAAATACTTTCGTCGTCCGCCCCCCCCTCCTCACGTTCCCGCGAGTGTTTACTTAAGGGCGGGACATGTCGGCCGCGTTATATTCGTCCCTTCGGCTAAAAATAGCCGATCGTTCTCTCGATTCTCTAATTTCATTTTCACTCGCTTTGTTTCATTCAAGTGCAATAAGCCTCGACCTCGCCATTAATCCGACTCCGAAGACGAATCGCTTCATCTTTTTTCTTTCGCCTTCGACAATCATCCGTACGTAATCTGACAATCTGACGTGCGATTGTACGCATCGAGCAACCGGAAACGACTTTGATCCTTTACGCTTGGGTGCGCTTCACGCTTTCATCGATCCGCGACGTACCACTATAATCATTATAAATAGCCGTCTAACGGCTCGAGGGGCTTCCCTCCCCTTTGGCATTAATATTCCCGAAAAACATTGTTAAATCATTAATAATAACCCCAATAACCCCAACAACCCCCAATAACCCCAACAATATATATATATATATTTTACTGTAGCTTCCAAGAGCTCTCTAATCGCACGCTTTTAATAAAAAAATTAAAGAAAATTATTCATTCCTAAGTCATTGATTGGATTTTCATAAGTGCCAATGAACAATTAATTACCTCGCTCGGTAACTTGAAAAAAAAAGGTTCCGAGAAAAGTTATAATATAAAAAATAGTACAAGAGACCGATTATGTAGTACGTATATTACGTTAATAATTATACATTTTAACATGAATTTATGAATTAGCCTCATCAGGCTAAATGGCTAATTCATATGACCATAAATCATTTGAATGAATTACAACTCTGTTTCTTTTACCATAATTATTTGCCACATTAAATTAAGTAATTAATTACATAATTTACGTAATTTACGTAAGTATATAATAATATTATAAATATTTATGAGCTTTTCGTTCGACTATTGATATTTTAAACGACAATTTACATTTTTTAGATTCACCTTAATATTAATTTGAGATATCGCACGCGATTTTACTATTAATAAGATTGAACTTTAATGTGATAAGCTCAAGTCGATATACAATAGCGTTGTTTCGCTTAAAAATAGTAATGAATTTCCTGTTAATATTTTCGTCCGACTTTTATTGCCCTCCGTGAATGTTGATTTACTCACACGGAACATTAGACTGCAGTATTAATTCGTCGGTAAGGAATAAGAAAACGAATTAACGAAAACTTAATCACACAATATTAATTCCACAATTAACCGACTTGACTTAGTCGTGTAATTACTTCTAAAGCTTTAATTATATACATTTAAGCCTATACTATAATTTCTAATTGTTTTCAAGATCAAACAGCTCCTTAGCTTAAATTAAATAGTTATATTAAAATTTATATCTCAGTACTTATTTTACTTATTTTACTTGTTGATCGGCCCAGCATAAACTACTGTAACTCTCGTTTATCTCTGAATAAATTTATAATTCACTTATCAAATTCAGAGTAATCTCAAAGTATAATCTCGTTAATGGAACGTCTCCGTATAAGAAGAAAATTTCGCGTCCGGGGTCAAGAAACCATAAGAATTGCTTGCCTGTGCCTCCTATAAATTAAATCTGCTTTTAACGCTTTCGAGTCACAGCGAGTCCAAGTTAAATTTCGTCCTGTTCGTTGAGTCTATAAAAAAGGATTGATTCAAATGTCCCGAGTCACGTACAGTGAAATTGTATGAAATTATATTAAGGTCGGAAATTCGCTTGTCTCCTGTAAAGTTACAATGATTTTATTTGAATGGACGAAACTTGTCTGTTAAATCGTCGCCTCGTTGGTTTAATTCGATTTATAATTTTCATTACAATCAATATTCATCATTGAAAAACTCATGAAAAATCTCGGAAAGTCAAAATACAATAATTCAGTATCTTATGGTTTAGGTGGTTATGCATTTTCATTCTCGAACTTTATTCGAATATCATAACTGTCATTTGAAATTAAATTCTTGCGCCAACGTTAAATATATAATTATTTACATTAGTTAATTGGTACATTAAGAAATATTAAACGAGATACATACGTATTAAAAAAAACTTAGTACATACTTTTTTGCATTAAATTCTTTCATTTATTATTTAAATTATTTATATAAAGAAATGTACTTGATTTATAATTTGTTTGTCAAGCATAATCGATGACATTTTTATTTTTTCTTTATTTTAACATTTGCTGTAGAAGCGGAATAATAATTTAAAATCATTACTCGTACACAGTTAATTCGTAATATTAGGAATTAAAATAAATTATAAATATATAAATAAGCTAAATAATTTACATAAAAAAGGGCTCTCGGTTTTATCAAATTACGTAGTACTTTTTGACATTTCGCCGAACTTTACGGCATTCTCATGATGATGTACGTTCGACAGTGCTAAAACGGTAAATTTTATATTGATAATTAAAGTGTTTTAATCGACTAGAATTTATTTCCAGTATAAATTATTCTACTTACACAGGTTTTTCACCACTAAGTCGCAATATTTCAAACAAGTGTCTCTGTTGACTGTGGGAAACGCTGAATTTTCAAAAATAATTCTCATTTAAGACATAGTACATTAAATTCTAATTTAAAATCTAACTCGATACTCTAATGAATTTATCAACTATCGAAGAAATTAGTCAAAAAGTTAAGCCTCTATTCGTGTATAACAATCGGCCAAAACAATCTCGCACTCTAAGGGACTACAGAAAATACATTCTATTAAATCATTCGAAACTCGAAATGCTTAAATGGTTCAATAGGCTATTAATGCACTTGGATGGCTGTATACGTTAATTGCTTATTAAACAGCTTGATCGCTGATTGTTAAACGGTGCAGTCAACGATTATTGCCAAGCTTAGTATAAGATATTATTGCATAAAATATTAGATTTAATTTACGAGCATCGAAGCCTATAATAAATTCTTATTTACCACCGTTGTTTATATTTTTAATTTATTAATAGGTCAAACACACGTTTATAAACGCGATATTCTATTGCTGCGTGTTAAATGTTACATGTTAAATGTACTGAATGTTTGAATCGTTGAGAATATTCTTTGCACTTTAATGTCATAAAAATCATATTAAATCTAAAGTAAGTGACAAACATTGTTTGGCATCGTAATCTATTTAAGCTATTCGGATCGAATTCGAGCTTTGCAACGTACACTGTAAATAATAAATTTATATAATCTTACTTTCACACATTCTGTAGCAGTCCTCTTTCGTCCAGACTTTAGGGACTGTATAGTAAAAAAAATTAATTCACAGTTAAACATATGTTGAAATTAAATTTTGAATACAAAATATATCTTTGAACGTTTTGTTGCTTACGTGATAAATATTCATCCTTGCAAGCTTTAATGCAACTTTCTCGATGCTCCGGTTCAATAGCTATATTTAAAATAAAAAGAAGAATTTTTTGCAGATTTTTAAAAAATGCGAAATATTTCTAATTCCCAAAGTACATTGGGATTGAATGAAAAATATAGTATTTTCTATGCTTCATATTAATTCTCAAACCGTTATTTTAAAATTTTTTCAGACTCTCGTGTAGTTTGTGTATACTATTTTTATGGATATATATTTTTCGATAAAGACGATAATATGTATGATATTAAGCAATAATTTATCATAAATTAAATAATAATAATAATAATAATAATAATAAAATAAATCAGCTTACTGTCACATTTACTAAGACAATTTTCTAATGTAGCGTTCACGAATACTGCGTATGATGCTATAATTGATAGGAGGGTAATTAAAAGCTGCATTGTTGCAGGAAAATATAATAAATGTCGCAATAACTTTGATTGATTGCACTTGAAACTTTGAAAAAATAATTATTAATAAGAATTCTTTTATCTTCAAGTTGATATAATAAGTGAGGCATTCGGTAAAAATTTGGAATTTAACACTGAACAAAACATTTATATTCCCGGGAACACACGTATTTCTGAAAATTCCACACAAACACTTTACTGCTAAGTCTAAATGCGTATGTTACAAAAGCGTATCCGAAATATAATCCAGTTAATAAATTAAAAATGTGATAAAATGACGTAAATCAAATAGATATAAAATAATTTGTTTTTTCATATTCTGCAGCTGATAATACAATTTAGTGCGCGTGTGTCTAACACGAATATGGAATGTTCAAACAATTTTTTATTTAATATCTTCCACGATTATATTTTTTTTAACAATTACTTATATTTAAAAAAATTATCTGCTAAGTTTGTGTGGAAATATCTTTAGATATAAGCATGTTATTGATCCTATTGGCAACACATATAAAATTTTATAGAAACGTAATGAAACAATAAAATAATTTTTATTTTTTAAATGTAATGGTTTATTATTTTATTAGTAATAATTTTAGAGCTTGTTCTAAAATATATTGTTTCAATTGTTCAAAAAATGATATGTTTGTAATATATAAATATATGATTGTTTATACTACCTGAAGAATACTCATAAATGCATACAGACATCACTTTAAATTTTGCATTGACAAACAAAAACATTTAACTAATATAAAAATATTAATTAGTGTGAATTAAGTAAGATTTTTGTAATAAGATCAATCTCATAAAATAAAATTTGCAAAAAAACTGCTTATATTGCATGAATGCTCTTAAAAACAAATAATCATTTATTAACTATGCGTTCATTATGTGTATAAGCTGTTTTGTAATTGATTTCAGGTTGCAATAATTTTAAAAACTATTAATGCATTAAATTAAAGACTTGTTGGCTTCCGTTGAAGAAATTTTGAGGGACTCTACTTAATCTTATAATGTTTATTAAACGTAATAAATCTTTATATAAGATTTATTGGAAAATTTAATTACGACACGTATATATTGAATTTAGGCTTACAATTAAAAAACATTTTTATAATATGAGAATTTCTTTAAGGTAGTTTTATAATGTCATATTATTACATTTTTAAGCTATATTGTGGCTCTTAATTACTGTAATTTAAAAAATTCTTATTCCTTTCTGTTTCTCATACTTTCGAATTTTCTTATTTTTACGACAAAAATGCATTCGTATTTTTTCGTATTTTTTATACAAAAATTCATGATTATTTAAAATCCTTCGTATTATACGTGAATAATTATTATATAAACTTTTAAATCTGCCGTCATATTTAAGAGGTAAAGATTTTACAACCAAAATTCACTTAGTGTTAGTAATAACAGTTATAAATACTAGAGTTATAGTATTTATAATTAAGATTTAACACTTTGTAAGTGTTAAAAAAATCACGAAAATAATTTAATGATATAAGAAAAACAGTTATGAAAGCGAATATATTAAAGTGCTATAAATTAATCAAACTCGGTTCAACTTTTTTATCTGCGATAAGACTCATATTTTGAATTACTTAAATACTTAAATAAATATTTCGATGTCGATAAGTACTTATTTAAATTAACCGGGAGATGAAAATTCCAAATTGAAAAGATAAAAAATTTTAAATATGAATGGATGTAGAAATAGATAGTTAGCTTAATACATTTTCAATGTATTCTTATCAAATAATTTTTTTCTTAATTCTACGATATTAGATATTATGGTCTGAGCTTTGCGATTAACGCTGTACTTAAATGAGACTATAAAAATCAATATCAGTATAGAATTGGATGGCACTTTAAGACTGTAGCTTCCTCCTCCGCCTACCCCCTCTTACCGTGAATACATAAATTATTTAAAGCATACATTGGATAATATTTAAAAAAAAAAAGGCGAATCCTATGTGCTTGTAGAAGTTGACAGCATACCACTGACGATTTAAGAAATAAGACAAAAGCTAAACAAGTTTGGTACATTAAAATAACTTCTTATTCCTTATTTCATATATTTCGCCGCTTATTTAATTAAGCAAATATTCTATATAATCTTTGGGCGCTGATTCGATACGTCGGAGTAGATTAAAAAAAAAAAAAAACAAGTAAAAGAAGAGAAAAAAATCTGTGGTTTCGAGATTACAGGAAGTCGTCTTTTGTTAAGTTTTAAGAAAATAAAAAGCGAAACGAAAATAATGATCCCGAACGGATACGAAGAAGAGTTACTCGAGAAAATGACGATTGCTAGACTTCAGGTAGAAGGTTTAATTTGAAAGGGCCGTTTAATAAAAAGGGGAGGAAATAAAGAAAAGGGTGAGAGAAGCTGTTAATCTCTGCTCGATACGAGCAGATTCTTGAACTACAAACGGTACTCGGCAATCAAGAGGGCAAAATAAAATAAATGGAATTCTGTGCACTTTGTCCGAAAAGGTATCTTGCTAATCCCTAGTAATACTTAGGCGCACGTAAACATTCATAAGAATATGCCAGCCCTTACAGAATTAATGCGGATATTAATAGCAGAAAAATATCCTTGGCGTGTTGAAAATTCCGAACCATTTGACATATAAAATTTCAATAGAGTATACAGTGTACAGGGAAAAGAGGGGAAAATTGACTGAAAATTAGCAAAGCATAAGGCGGATTGTTTGCGAAGCGTGTAGGTAACGTGAGAGTGCATAAGGAATTATCGATGCGAGTCGACAAAAGCACGTATTATGCCTTGTAGTCGATAATGGCGGCCAATTGACTTGATACATAATTGAAGAAGTGTAGGACTCTGGCAAGCAAAGCGACAATGTACAGGTGGAAGACTCTGTCTTGAAACCGTGAGGCAGTAAGGAGCTCGAGGAAAGGGAGCAAGAGCTTCCGTGGATTTAATAAATCCGCAGCGACTGAACCGATGTAATGGACAGCAATGCCCGCGCTTAGTCGGATGCTTGATACACTGGCAAAAGCTAATTAACCGGCGCAAAGGAATTTTTTATTTGCACTTTTTTCGAAGGACCGGAGGCGCACTAATTTTCGAACACAGAGGACAAAACTAACGGGGATAGATCGTCGTAGTCGCGTTTTTTAATTCAATGGAATTACGTGCGCCGGTGGACAAAGTCGGAATAAAAAGTATTTACTCCGGATTGTAAAGCCGCGCTCCCCTCGCCGTCTTTATCCTCCGAATCCTGTAGCAAGGGATGAGATGGAATCATGAACCGAAATTTATACACCTGAAAAAGAGTAGGAAATTCTCTTTCGAGCGGATAAAGTATTATGGGAATGGGTGGATCTGCATAGATTTCACAGAATTCAATGAAGTTATGATAAAAGTTCATTTTCCGCTTACAATAATTGGATTCGAAATAAGCCGATTAAATATACGAGCTCCGAGCATTTTTATAACCCGAGATTTTAAAGTCAGGCTTTTTCACGTCCGAGCAGATAAAGAGAGGAAAAATATGTTGAATTTGTCACAGCCGACGGGCAAAGCAATGAATTTATGAAAGTTCCATTCGAATTGCGTAATGAGCCGGTAAGTTTTCAAAAATACTTTAACACTGTTTACGAAGAAAACGTATTTATTTATTTATTTATTTATTTATTTATTTATTGTAAGAAAAAGTACTGCGTTCGGTGTATATGTCCGATTTCGTAATACGGCCAAGAGACACAGAAAGTCTAAAGAGAAAATAAAAAATACAGTCGCGAGTCCGAGTGACGAATTCTGCGGAAGATAATTGACCGTACGATGACGAGAAAAGAAAAAAGAATAAATCCTTGGCTGCACGAAAACTTGGTAGTACAAAATCACCGAACTTGCTCAGAATAAAAGTTCTGCGTAGGTAAATTCTGAGCTAATTCCTGAGTAAACGTAGACAATCGGTGACTTAAGAAAGACCTTCGTAAACGAGCCGGTATTTAGATATTTAGGTAAGCGGATATGACATAGGAAGCTATGATAATTCGCGCCGCGCACGCAAACAAGTGCACCGATAATAAAAGACTCTGATTGTGAAATAACGCAATCTGTTCTGAATTTAAGTATAAAGAATACATAGGCCAAATGAAAGAGTTAGAGTACGTTTGCTGGAAATCGTCACGAAAGGTCATATCTGACGATTATCTGTCACTTATCGGAAGAATAAATATAAAAAAAAAAAAAAAAACAATAAAAACAATTAGGCTTACGTGTAGGGGAACAGGTACTTTTTATAGGAGGATTGTTCCCATAAAGTAGTACGTGGATCCGGTTTAAGAAGAAAACGCGTAGATGATAAAACGAGGCGATGCTAATTAACAACGAAGGTGATGCTGCTTGAGCTTGAACGTGTAAAGCTACGCGATATTTGTACAATAGGAATAATGATTTGCGCGATTTAAGCGTGAAATTACGTAATTACTACGTAGGTAACGATCGATCCTTAATTTTCATATCGACTAAGTAAATTTACAAATAAATAATTAGGGACGAGATTTGGGAAGTAAAATAAAAAAAAAAAATTATCGATCGAGCTCTCTGGTGGGGAGCTGCGAGTGACCAGATGCGCCGCTGTTCCGGTCCATGCGGATGAAACGACCGAGTGAAGCCTTCGCTATCTAACTTAGAGAGTCAGCGGGGGGAGGGCAAATCGTAATAATTTGCGAGAAGAAAAGCAGAAGGAAATTTTTACGACAATAAAAAAAGCGAATGGGAATATCAGAAGCGGATGGCAAGGTAAACAGATCTGGCCGACAGGTTATTCCCGGATTTTATTTAAAATTCTATCGAGCGACTTAATCGTAGATTAAGATAAAGTTTAAGCTCACGGGAGATTATCCGATATCCCAGTGTCAATTGTTGCTATTAAATATTGAGCTTCCCCCTCAAATATTAAATCCACCGGGGAAAAGGACTTTATGAAACAACAACTAAGAACGACTGGATGAAAGTCCGAGGTGGCGTTGGCTCCCCCCTCCTCAGCCGGCTTCACCTCATCCATGAGCGAAACGCTTCGTATTCGCACCGACGGTCAATATTTTATTTCTAATGACCTTTTTCTCTTATTCCTGTCTCGCTGGATGTTACAATTACCTCGCGTTACATAAATAAACTGTGATTGTCTTAACATAATATCCCGAAATTCTGTTATTAAGGTAAAGTGCTTATTAGTTACGTTGCGAATCGTAAATTGAAAATTGACAGCACAGGTTGACATCTCCTTAATCCACGTATGCGGTGAGCATACAAACATACACTAACAATACGTGTGCATAAAATCTTAACGATACACGTACGAAGCAAGAACTACGACAATATGTATATTAAAAAGATAAAGTTTAACGAAGGTAAGAAATAATAAGGAATAATTTTAAACTTGTGCTCTCGATGTTGGATACGCCTCCTCCTCCTCCTCTCCCCCTCCCCCCCACTTAGGTAAACACATTTTATTTGAGCATCATTAGAATTCGGAAAACCGAGATCACTTCGGCTCTACCGGTTAATTTGCATAATAAGAGGTTCACGCTCAAATATAACCAAATGGGCGAATCTCTTGTGTATAATATTTGATAAAATTTGATATTACGATTTCCCGAGCGTTTTATTAAATCAATTGTAAACGAATAATCATCGTATAAATCATTTGGTTTTATATTGGCTTTATATTGTTCGCATAGCCTAAGCGGCCAATTGAATTAATATTAGTTATTAGCGCATCCTTTCGAAAGCGTTATTTGCTTCGTTAAATATTATAATAAATGCCGTTCCTCCATTCTCGCGGCCGTTAACGAAACGTGGCCTCACGCTTACGGAAAAAAAAATTATATATAAACTACAATCGTTATTATTGAGCTATTTCGTTTTACGTAATCCCGGCGGTTAATGTAACAATTCTCGGAAGAGCGAGCGCGAAGGAACATTCCGAAGGAGACATTGCCAATAACTGCGGCACACGCACACCGAACCCCCGCCCGCCCACCCGGGTGTGTGTGTGTGTGTGTATGTGTGTTTGAGAAGGCGGCAGCTTGCTTAAGAACCCGTCCTTCTCAGGGCAACTGCGTATACCAAAAGGTAATCAAAGGTAACGCGTACGTATTGGCTGAGGAAGAAAGCCGTTAGCCGATTGCTGGTATCGGAGTACGTTTCATCCAATAATTAGATCCCCTTAATTAGATGTGGCAATTTTACTATTAAAATTAATACCGATGCCGCATGCGGCAGCAAGTGACCGCGTGTGTCCAGCAGCCGATTAGAAATTCTTACTTTAAAACTTTTTTTAAAGCCATCGTTACGGAATTCGACGCCGATGATTAATTACAGTTTACTCGCGACAATTTTTTTTCTTACTTTAGCTTGCCGGCACCCGTGATAATGCACTTTTCGATACAACTACACTGTAATGTCACGTGGCCTCGATGCAGCCAAACTCAGATGTGACGTATTGTAAGTAAGAGATCAATACCGAGAAAATCTCAGCCGCGTATCCTTGCTTTATCGAGAAATGCCAAACAAACATGTATATTTATAAAATATAAAATGATCGCACGCCTGCATCCTGAGATACAATGGCCTCAGATATACTCTAATCCAAACTAAAACATCCTCTTCTCCCGCTAATAAACAATGGAGGAGTCAATCGTTTTTGCATACCAAGTGCGCAAATATTAATGTTTTATTGTCGATCGATTAAACAACTGAGTCTAGGAGCACATGTGATCCAATGAGCGGGGCGATTTTTCTTTATGAAATACCTTTGCTTGAATTTCAATGCGCTTGCTTGGGCTTTCCGATAAAATAGAAGCAATTGTCGAGCCTTTATACCGCGAAGGAAGGTGAGCTATTAAAAGAAGGTGAGACCAACGTCTCCTCTTCAAAGACATCGTATAGCTCAGTGAGGGGCCGTATCAGTTCCATTAGAAAATCACGTTAAATCTACGTGACATATTTGAGGTCATTGAATTAGGGGTAATGAATTACCCTCGTTATAAACGTGCCTACATACAAATTATAATCTTTAATAATGGATTCCGTGTTCAATATTTCAATATTCAATATTGCCGGAATTCAATATTTCAGAAATTTTAATTATAAGTTACACAATAACACGACTCGTGCAAAGAACTTTTCTTTTGTCTTTTCAAAGCATATACATTCTATTGAGAAAAGAAACAAAATTATTATACGTCGGTATATGCGTGCGTGCGCGCGCGCGTGTATGTAGAAATATATTGAGCGTTATAATTAAATGATGGGGAAAAAGTGGAGAGCACGTGAGATTTTGAGAAACTACTTACTTGATCTAATTTGAAAAGGCATGCGAATTTATAAAATTGATATCGATAACATTGCGGCTATTTGAATTATTTAAATGATCCAGAACTTCGGTATTAAATAGCCGATACGGTAAAGTGACGGTAATGATAATAAAAACATGGTCGAAAAATATTTATTATTACCTAAGGACTTATAAGCACGTTTCGGTCGAAGGGAGAAGCTTTTCATTTTCGAAACATCATCTATCTAAAAAATTTAATCCACTAGACTATTCATCGTCGGCTACATGTTTTAGCTGCCGACGTAGGCAGGAGGTAATATGTGTATATGTAACGAAATGACGTAGCACCTGCAGCGCGCGCATCGATTTTTCGTTTACATTCGTCCATCCTTGACTGACAAACCGTTTTTTCCTTCATTCTTCTTATTGAATCGCTCATCGCATAGCTCGCGTTACAATCTTACATTCAAAGTCACTCCCCACTCAGAGCATACGTGCATACGTGCATACGTGCATACGCGCATACGTGCATACGTGCATACGTGCATACAAAATATCAAATTGCTTTCGTCTAAAATGTTTCGTTTTAATAATGTCTGTATTACTTGCTTCTATTTGCCTTTCTAAACAAAAATTAATTTTAAATGAATCCGGCTTGTTCTACTTTTAAAAGACAAGTCTCCCGCTCAAGTAGTATTCTCGACTTCACGTAACTGAAACTTTATCTATTTCCAGCATTTCATCATGATGAAGGATACTTACTATAAATTACTAGAAGGATCAACTTAATAATAACTGCCAATTAGATTATCGGATCGCTTACTGATTTTAATGATGAGACTAAAGATAATTATTATTATTATTATGTCAATCATTATTATGAATCATTATAGCTATTGAAAAAGTAAAGGAAAAACGAGAAATTTATTTTACTCCTCTTATGAGGCAGCGAAGTATAGGAAGGGGATAGAGAAAATTCTTGCACAGTGAAAAATAAAGAATATATATATATATATATATATTTTAATAACCGAGAGTCGCAAACAGGCTGATCGATCCTCGTTGTCCAAAACTCGATTACATTTTTTATTTCCTTTCCCCTATACACTTCAATATCATATTCCGGTGAAGCGCAGCTTTTGTGCCCAAGAGCACATTTACATACGTATGTTGGAAAGTTTTTGTAAAGCCCTTTTGAAACGTCGAGGGACATTGTAATTAAAAGATTTGATAAAATTTGAAACTCGGCAACTCCTTTCTCACGAATCTCGGAAAAAATTTTAAAACGTCATACTAACAAAAGCGCAGCCCTTTCCAGAGCTAAAATTATTCTACATTCATTTAATTCACATCCTTTGCTTATTTACTTCAGTCGAGTTTTATTTATTACGTTAACCCAAATACAACGAAATGTAATTAAATAAATATCCAAGCCGCTCATCTCAATCATTAAAATTTATGAAATATTAATAATTCCCTGTACATACATGCGTGTATATATATATATTACTAATAAACATGTAAAAAAGAATTAATAATATTACGATATTAAAATTATATTGCATTCAATAGTTGGATAAATAAATTATGCGCAAGAATTCGTACAATGTAATTACAGATTGTATACATTTATAAAACTGCATTGAAATTTAAATTCATTGCATAAATAATATCAAATGCGGTTAAAGTATTTTAGGGCATGCTTTCCGACATATTTTTAATGGTGCAATTTTGCATACAACCGCTCGCAAAAAAAAATAAATGTACGTATTTCAAGTAATGGCTGAATCTAGAAACTTTTTATCCATTAAAAAGTCTGTTTTAAATCCAATAACTCTTATTCAACGGGTTCCACGTAAAAAAAAAATAAATAAATAAATAAATAAAAGGAATGAAAGGGGGGGGAGAAAAAACGCTTCTCTCGCAAAATTCTAAAATTTTACGTTTATTCCAAAGAGATTTTAATAAAATGTCTGAAGCAATAAATTTCTGGAGGAAGTACTAAGTATTTAACAGTAGGCCCCCGCTGATAAGTATTAAGAAAATTAAATTTCCGTTCTTCAAACAATTAAAAGGGACCTCGTAAATAAAAGGAAGTTATTTGCACAAGAAGTTAATACTTTCGTATAATTAGAATTACTATTCCGAAGGAAAACTTTTTTCATACCTTACACAGACTTTTACTCTAAATTCATTACAAGCCGACTTTTAATCGAGGGATTAATTGTTTTATTATTATTATTATTATTATTATTATTATTATTATTATTATTATTATTATTATTATTATTATTATTATTATTATTATTATTATTATTATTTGTTGTTGTTGTTGTTGTTGTTGTTGTTGTTGTTGTTGTTGTTGTTGTTGTTGTTATTGTTATCATTATTATTAGCTACGATCGAGTTCGGGACGTTATTTTTATTATGAGTTTAAAATCGACGTGCAAAAAAGGAATGTAAATAAAAAAATTTGAATAATATTGAAAATGTATATACTGAATAAAGTTTAAAAAAAATATATGTTTACAAAAGCCTTTTCAATTACAAAGCCGCGAATCGAGTAATTAAACTATATAAAAATGCATTGTTTCATAAGCGAAGACTAAATTCAACGTTCAATACATTGTATATTGCTTTTTAGTTTTTGACAATTCAATAGATTTTAGCAATAATTTTATAATTAAAATCGACTGTATAGCTTATCAATCTGCTTCAAGGCCATAAATTCTATTATCTAATTTCCGAAATTGATAGGAAATGGGAAATAACCTATATAAGCGTCCTCTATTCCAATCTTTCGACACTAATTATCTTGTCATCTTTGAAATCCTTACATTTATCCCTTTCATGAGCGTTCTCGGGTCACTTTACAAATATTACTATGCTTATAAATTATTAAAATAAGTAAGGGAGGAGAGAATCCAAGAGACCTTTAGTTTCAAAAGGTAAGTTTAACGATCGTTATTCACCTCCTGCCCCTCATCCTTTAATATTTCAAACGGCTTATCCGTCAGATATATATATATATATATATATATACGTCCTTGCCTTACGGGACCAGATTCATCGCACACGCACACACATCGCCGACATTTCGATTATAGATAGAGGCTGGAGTGAACCGTGAGTGATGCATATCTGTAAAATCGTGATCGATCCGGCGAGTGATTGAACAAAAGAAAGTCGCTCGAATGTTCCATCGTTGCTCCAGATTAGAAATAAAAATTTTATTTATACAATTTTATTTTTTTATTTAAAATGAAAATACTTGATCATACTTTTTCAATTTAAAAATAAAAAATATAATGCAATAATTGTATATCCCTTGCATTAGTTTGTAATATAATATATCATAATCTCAATCAATATTTCTCTTCGCCCCCGTCTCTTTTATCATTAGTATTATTGGTAATTGTAGTAATACCAGCAGAAGCAGCAGTCATAGTAGTAGTAGTAGTAGTAGTAGTAGTAGTAGTAGTAGTAGTAGTAGTAGTAGTAGTAGTAGTAGTAGTAGTAGTAGTAGTAGTAGTAGTAGTAGTAGTAGTAGTAGTAGTAGTAGTAGTAGTAGTAGTAGTAGTAGTAGTAGTAGTAGTAGTAGTAGTAGTAGTAGTAGTAGTAGTAGTAGTAGTAGTAGTAGTAGTAGTAGTAGTAGTAGTAGGAGTAGGAGTAGGAGTAGTGGTAGCAGCCGTGGTAGATTACAAATAATATCAAAAGAGAGTGTTTACTTTTCTATCGATGAAACAAAAAAGAAAAGAAAAGGATCGATCCCTAATCAACTCGGAATAAGTATTGTTCCCTTACACTCACTTATACACGTAATTACGTAAAACAATGGCAGGCTCGATAAATAATACAAATAAGCCAAGTCCAGAGCACCTTGAAGTCAGTGGTCAGGGGCAATGTTTTTCATCCCTTGATTACGTGCACGTACTAATGAACGTACTTCATCGTTATCGGCTTCGGAATTGCGATAAAATAAGTAAAGATGATCGACGGAGGGCCCCAACGGATCTGCCGAGGATCCCTACGTACGTCTAGCCATCTTAATTTATATAAGTAACCAAGGCTGGGATGCATTGGTTCTCTAGGCCGCCGATCATATTACCACGTCAGCAGCGACGTTTATTCATAGCTATCGTACTTTAAATGAAGCTTTAAAGCGATAAATGAAATATAGTAATCGGAAGCCGAGAGCTAATGAATTATTAAAAGCCCATTTGTATATATTAAAGCCTAAAGCTTATTTTAATCATACAACTTTAGGTGCAAGCGCGTGGCCCAGCACTGCGATTTTCACGTTAAAGTTTTAGTTAATTCATCGAATAAAGCTCACATCGGAGGAAATTATTGTTTGGAAAAAGCCTGCATTCTCAATTCCGTAGTAAAAGAACAATTGAAAACGAAATATTACTAGCCAGTCTATGGGCACGGGTTATATAATGGAATTCGTATACAAGACCCAGTTGAATAGTTTATTTAGTTTGTTTTAATGATTGTAACCTGATTGGAGCATTTAGTATTTAAATTGACGAATACCTTTGAGGCGTCAAAAACGAAAGCAAAGGAACATTTGCTTACTTAGTTTAATCAACTTAGTTGATTAAAATAAAATTTCACAATAACCCTGAACAATGAATTTTACCCTAAATATACAAATTATAAAAAATTTTCATAATTTTTCATATGATTATATATTAATTGTTATTCGATTCTTTGATTATCCTAATCGAAAACACATTTCGTCTGTAAAAATAACCTTTAATAGCAAACACTGAAGATATTTATCTTGTGATGCGTTGTAGTTATATTGAACGTATACCGTAGAACACGGAAACGTTCTTGAAACGAGATTATACTACTTACAAGACCTTACAGCACTGTAACGTAGGCCTGCACATAATTAATAATAAAACAAAATACTTACATTTTCATTATTTGATTGTATATGACATTGTCGCAAAAATTATAATGTCGACATTAAATTGTGAATATTTCAAGAGTAAACTTCGAGCTTTTTCTTGTTGCTTAGATTTAATTTAGTTCGTATAGAGGAACATTTTAAAATTATTTTTAAAGATATTGCTTTTCCCTAAATTATAACATAGTCTTACAGTTTCATAAAAAATAGCTATGAATTAAATTTTTATACAAAAAGAAGAGTAAAAATATCATAGGGAGCCACGGGCATTTTATTATAAAAGATGAAAACAATTTCTTGCTAATTAAAATGCACGACCTATTTGACTACATTGAATGAGAGGATATTGGATCATAGTTACTATCTAATTATCTCAGATACTTACATTTAGCACATATAATGAAAAAATTCATTTTTCTTTTAAAAAATAATGGAGCATTAAAAGTATTTTAATCTAATGAAATTATGTGTATTTGTAAATAAGTTTGTACAATTATACCAACATAACAAAGATATGAATTTTATGACTGTATATGTATCACCTGCTCTTTCACGCTTTTTTCATATCGCCCCCCTCCTCTCTTTCTCTCTCTCACGCGCGCGCGCTATTTATTTGTCCATCTATGTGTCAATCTACATATCATCAACGCAACGAGCTTTGCATACGCATCTATTGGAAAAGGGATGAATTATTTGCTAAGCATAAAGAGCTGTAAAAGAACTTACATCGGCAATGAAAGCAATTTTATCAATCGAAAACACGAAAAATAATTAAAAGTAAATGACGCGAAGCAAACTAATATATCGCACTCATTGTTTCTCATATTATCTCATCGCTTCCGATTCAATCGCTGAATTCATTTATTCGACTGTATGCCGACATAAATTTAAAACTCTCTTAGACCGACCAATGAAGCAAATTAAGATAATACGTAGTATAAAATGTAAATTTAATTTAAATATAAAATTCGATCTTCAATAAATGTTAAAATATTTTTACTTATAAATTTATGTTTTTTTAAACTAAAGATAACGATAAGAAGAGAAAAATCAGTAATTACCTTGTGTACCGCAATATGCTTTTTTTTAAACCAAATTCATCGGGTATATATATATATATTTACTTACGTAACGCTTACGTATTACAAGAATCCTTTCCAAACGAGTTTTTTACGTTTGACAAAATGATAGTTTTTCGTTTAAAAATTATTTTCATAGATTATTTCGATCGATGGGTCTCATTGTTTAAAAATTAAAGACTGTAAATACAATCAGTAATTTATGCGGATACGTTCTTGTAATACAAAGTACACAACAATACTTTTGACGAATAGTCATTTTCACAAATTTAAGAAATTAAGTCTAATACGAATAGAGGTTAGTTTTTCTCAAATTTAAAAGAACCTGCTGGAAAACGTTAAGTGGCTCACTAAGAAGTTTCCTAAAATGAAAATATACAATCGGAACAAATGAAATTCTCAAGTAATATAATTATAAGCGTTTTAAGCTTTAATAATATATTATTTGAATAATTGATTCGGGGCTTATGTAAGGTGAGAGAAAGTTCGGTATCCATTAGCGGTTACAAGTAAGTCCGAACTGTAACAGGAAAAGTTTTTAAAAACAGGAGCAGCCCGACCAGAAACTCGACTATAGTAATTAAATATTTAACAAGTACAATGGTAAGGATATGGGTGGACCGAGGGCGTGATGAAAATATTTTCAGCGCAAGTACAGGGGAAGCAGAGATTTGACTAACTATGAACATTTATTTCCAGAAGAAATGCACTCTAACCCCATTGCGTGAAATCGTCGATTGTGGAAAGGGACGACTTTATGTTTGATAAAAATTTGCTTTTCCAATTAACTTCCCTGCCTTTAAGGGGGAATTTAAAATTCAAGTCATTCTATCACCAGCTGATTAAGATTTCATTGCACTTTGCAAGAGGGCCAACTCTTGCGACGCTGCTTCAACCCGATCCCTTTATTCATTGTAATTAATATTCCTTCTTTCGAATAATAATAATAATAATAATAATAATAATAATAATCATCGTCATCATCATCATCATCATCATCGTAATCATCGTCGTCGTAATCATCGTCGTCGTCGTCGTCGTCGTCGTCATCGTAGTTGTATTTATAATACCCGGGAAGGGTGAGTGAGTATAAAAACTACGCACTCGAGCTCGATATCGAGTTTCTACTTGAGTACTGTGAAATAACATGAGAATGTTTAAATGCGGAAGGAAATAGGTCGATGATTTTTATTTCTGTAATTGCTTTGTTTATATTTAGTAGGGATCTAAAAATAATTGATTTCCCTATAATGCCGATTAACGTCAGCCAGATCAAGCGGGGCATTTTTAAATAAGGAAAAAAGCTACTCTGTAGCTCAATTAGATTTCGTTCGCTTAAATTAGGTTACAACCATTGGAAATTCAACAATGCTCCACCTCCCTCCCTCCCACCCCTACCCCCTCTCTCCCTCATATCCTTCCTCGCAATATTCCGGTGTTCCACTATTACTTCCTATGCTTCCACTCTTCGTAATATTCTGCTCGCTTGTTGTTACGACCCAAAGAATCCCAATTATTTTTCTACAGGTTTACATTTATTTCGTATTTAAAAACAATATATGCTCGCGAGTTTAAATTCTCAACATTTCTTATGAAATTACAGATACATACGTGCATACGTGCATACGTGCATACGTGCATACGTATATACGTACATACGTACATACATACATACATATATAAATATGTATATGTATATGTATATGTGTATATACATATGTATATGTATAGAATCAAAAACTAGAAGCTTTACCTTCGCAATTTTTCTTTGGCGATATAAACACGATACGATATTGCCTCTTGAAAATTGGCGAATACACGTTTCACCTGTTATATTTAAAGCTCGCTGTGCGCGTCAAAGGCTGCATTCTCGTTCCCCAGGATGGGATAGAAAAGGATGGAGAGGCTCAAAGCGCGTCAGAACTCCCCTGTGATATCGCAAAACCGCTGGATGTACGCGTGACCCGATTCTGCCTGGGCAACTAGAAAAAATATGGGCTTTTTTCAATGCGAATAATCCGAATTACAGCATTGAGGATCTGATTACAGCAGTAAGGTTTTGATTATTCGATCGATAGTATCGGCTTATGCTTTGATAACTAATACATAGTAAAGGGACAAATACGAGCATGACTTGCTCGTATTATTACAAATTTGTGAAATAACTATTCCCGTGAAGGAAGCGAGGGAACTAAAAACTGCATCATAGGGCACGTTTAATAAAAATTTTTAATACAGAAATATTTACATTTACGTAAAAAACATTTATTAAAATTTAAAGCGTGACGCAATGGATAAATATTGGATAAACAAGCACGCATGGTGTTTAAAAAAAACTATGCACTTATGATTCAGTTGGATTAAAATTTTATTTAACTCTTCGGGATACTGTTTTCTTTTTCTCCTTTAATTTATATCTCGCGCTAGGTTTTATTATTATAAATGAATATGTTGTCTAGTGTTGCATAATATTTACATTTGAATAAAAACACTACATATCATATTTAATTGCAGTCATAAAATAAAACTGATATCATAAATATAATTTTTATTCGTATTTTGTAATGTAAATATCAATTTAACGAACGTACACGTTTTTTGTATATTGGAATATTTATTTTTATTTTTAAATTCGGAAAATTTCACCGACGTTTGCGATTACGAAATGAATTTCAGTTTTTTATCAACATTTTCTGTGTATTAATTAACAAATTCTTTTTTATATATTTCTAAGTAAGTAATTTTTATATTATGGAGGCCTGCCTCGGTCAAATAATTCAGAATATTATTGAATAAAGATTTATACTTACATCATTTCTCGTGATTCGATAAAAAAATTTTCTTCTAATGAAAAACTTGTTTGCAACGAAAAAAAAGTATACATAACCGAGCTATTAATAGTCATAGAGCTTTGTGTTGTAGCTACACACGGGCTGAAATAATCGTTAGAAAGGTTTGAGCTCAACTGAATTTATTAAATAAACTTACTTATATAAAGTTAAAGATTTAGTATGATGTATACCGCGTGTGCATGTAAACAAAAACGAGTTTTGATAGTCAATCGATAATAAATAAAGGAAGTATTTTTAAATTCTTTACCTCTGATAGTCATATTCCTATCGACTTATATGCGATCGTGATTTTGTTTTTGTTTTTCTTTTCCCCAACGAATTAAAAAGCTGTAGTTTGAATGTCGTTCTATAATTTGACTTTTAATCAATATTAATATAACGTGGATTAAAAAGAGATTAGAATGGTAAGTGCATCAATGGCGATGAATGTTTGGCCATGGCCATGAGGAGAAAAATAAAACCAAGTTCCATGTACTTTATTAATTTGTTAAAAAAAAAAAAAAAAAAAAAAAAAAAAGATGAAGAAGAAAAAGAAGAAGAAAAATAAAATCAATTACAGGTGCATAAGTATGAGAATCGCGCGAGCGGTATTAACGAGCTAAGAGCTCGTTTTTGGCAAAAGCGCATTAGTACATATGTATGTGTATCAGACAAATTTTCGTTAGTTTAAAAAACGATTGGCATTATCATGAGTATTCAAGGTACTACTCTAGATATGCGTTTTAAGTGCAGCGAATGACGTCGTGCTCTAAAATTAGTATCGTGAGAAATTTTCACTCGCTTATGAGCATACGTTTTAAACTATTGTTTGAATAAAGCTGACAGTCGTATATTTTCCAATAGAGAGCTTTGAAAATTTTATTATCTAATAGTCGTGATACAGTCGGAGAGTCTCCGGCTGGATTTAAAACCATTGAAAGTCCTTGTTGCTATCGGCAACAATAAAGCAACGAATAAAGCAACGTTAAGTTTTAATTGGCCAAGGCAATTGCGTTGGCAATGGGAAGGTCCCGTTCCTTACCATATCTCGTATCTTTGGCTATTATTCTACGAAACTGGAGTGGTAAGATGATAGAGGGAAGCCCCGCCGAAATATCATAAAAAAATTTTTATCGATAAAATGTATAAGTATAAATTATATTGGGTACAATTGGGACGTGTAAATGGTATTTGTGTTTATTAATAAACGTCTGACGCTTAATTTCCGTATGTTGCCCGGTAGGGAAAGCGTTGCATGACGTCGAATAGATAAAGTCTCGTGACTCCGTGATTTAAAATGAAATCGTGCATCGTGAATTCTTTTTATTATCGAGTGGATTACGAGATTGTAATTACATGGTAGGGTAGGAGTAACTGGGTTGACGTGCTGTCAATAGACATTTGACGGATCCGTACCGAGACCAGGTAACGTTGGACGGTCAAGGAAATTTGATTCGGCGCAATTGAATTTCCCTGAATTTTGAATTGATTCGCGATCGTCAAAAGGTTCTAAATTCGTTAGAGGCGAATGCCTGGATTAAGGTCGGCCGTCGGTATGTCAATTAACAGCTAATTGGAGCCTCGCGTCAAAGGAGTCAAAAAGTCCTCGCTCGCGTCCGGTTTCGAAATTCCCGGCCTCATGCGAGCGCGAGGAGTTCTCGGCGATGATGCGGTGCTCGCTCTAGACGTCGTCGGGAAAGGAATCGGCATGGGACGTCACGGCCGTCGGTAAAAGTTGGAAAATGTCCGCGGGGCGAGAGCGCGAGGGGATGGACAAGTGGGAGGGAGCGAGGCCGTTAAATGAAATTTCGTAGTCTCGTGTCACGTCGAGCTCGAAGCTCGGCTTCGGCTGCGCCGACGTTCCATTGTCCCCCGCGCATTCTCGAAGATGACGGCAGCCCGGGATTGTTATTGAGAGCAATCGCTGGCCGATGCCGAGGACTGAATTTGGAATGCATGAATAATTGAAGCAGCTCGTTTATTCAAGATTTTATTGGTCTGGCTCATCTCACATGTTGTACAGAGTAGCGGCGCAGTACATGATGATCGTTAAAAAGGGCCGCCCGTCGGCCGGGCCCCTCGCACTCAACGTCACAAGATTCACATCGTCGTCGTCGTCGTCGTCGTCGTCGTCGTGGTCGTCGTCGATCGGATAAATCGGCCTCACCGATGCTGCCAGCTGAGATCACCAGCGGCTCCGGGTCCCGACGAAGGCACTCGTGCTGGAGGCTAAGCGCGGTTAAAGGAAGTGAGTGGCGGGCCCCTCGGCTGCGGAGGATCGCTGCCAGTCGTACCTACCGGTCGTAAGAGTCGTTTGGTTGATCGTGCCCCACGGGGCCCTAGATGCCGATCTCAAAGTTCCACCATCTGAAGAAGACGACGATCCAGATGAGTCTGTTTATGGCGCAGAGGGTCCCGAAGATCCCGGGTCCGTCGAGTCGCCCGTTGAGCACGTCGAAGAGCTCGGACGTGGCTAGCGCAGCCATTATGCAGGCCGGACTGACGGCACTCGGTCCGCAGCTAAGCTCGTGCATCCGGCGACTTACGTAATCGGTGATCGGCGCCCAGGAGTAGCTGCACGCGCCTACGTCCAGCCGCTTTATTTTCGATCACGTGGCGGCGCTGCGCCGCGCACCGCAGCCCTGAACTTAACCGGCCGCGCCCAAGGTCAAGAGCGAGAAGCCGACGTTATCATGATCGACACCTGGACGGAATCCCTCCTTTTTCCTCCGAGTGGACGAGTCGCCTCTGTAATAACTGCCCACTCCTTCCCGCGCTCTCGGGATCTCTATCCTAACGTCCTTGTTTAGCCATTGCGCTAATTACGCCCCCCCTCTCTCTCTCTCTCTCTCTCTCTCTACGAAAATCCGACTGCATGATATTTTTTGACGTTCCTTAACGCTGAGAAATAATAAAATTATTCTTGCAGCTCCGGTCCCTTGTACACGCGCGACACGGAAGCACAATAAAGCTCGCCGATCGAGTCGATATTTAATATTATATCTGATTAGTTAGAGAAACGACTGCTTGTAGACTCAAATAATCCCACGTATTGCTAACAAAATACTCTTCGGGACCACTGCCACAGTCATATTTTACAGAAAAAAATAAAAAAAAAAATACTGCATTGCATAAAGTATTACTTCGTTCAAAGACAAATTTAATCCAGCGACCTTCGGTATACGATTTCGAATAACGAAATAAGAAAAAAAAATTACTGTCTCTTTTAAAAATTTACTTTTTAACCTGTTAAGCTTATCCTTGTAATGTCACTGTTTGGTCCATTTAACCTTTGTTTTTAATCTTTACTGTTTTTATTAACGGTCTCGGGTAAGCTTCGATCGAAATCTTCAAAATCTTCATCGTAAATGCCTTTGAAAGAGTTTAAGTTTTATTGGGAATGTAACGTGGAGTAAACTACAAACGCTTTTCAAAGCCTTTCAAAAACGTATTAATTTTTTATACGACTATTGCAAACTTTGAAAAATCTATACTAAAGAATATGTTCTAAAAAGTTTTATTATTATTGTTGTTGTTGTTGTTGTTGTTGGGGTTTTTGTTGTTGTTGTTATTTTTTTTATTATTATTATTATTATTTATTATTAAATAAAAAGTTTGAGCAAGTCCAAGATACTTTTTAATACCTATCTAATCTATAGTTTCATCAGCTTAGATTAACTTTCCGTCGCTCTAATAAAAGTCACGACATATTGATGAAAACAACAATATTTTTACGAGAGGCGAGCCAGAATGCTTCTTTTTGTAATTGCATTCATTTCATGCAAAAGAAATGTAATCATCCTGTATTTTAAGAATCTATTCGAAGATTATGCATCTATAGTGGAAATATATTTTAAGATAATTAACGCATCGAAATCAATCTGAGAATAGACGAGTAGGACTTTTGCGTCCCAGATCAGAATACTCGTAAAGCAAATTGTATTCTTTCAAACTCGTGCACACGCACGGTTATAGCATATATATGCTGCAAGTTACGACTTTATTATGTGCAACGTGACCCTTCTGATTTCAGCAAGTAAAAGCCAAATTCTGTTTAGTATAGGGGAAAACGACGCTTACTCCTCCTATACAAAGTTAACGCGTACAATGCGAATTTGATATGAAAAATTATGGTCCATCGATCTCTACTTACATTTTTACAACTCCTTATTGCCATTATACGGGCCACTGGATTCGTTACGTTCCCAGCGTCATGTCTTAAAAAAGGTCTTTAAAACTAAGGGAGACTTTTCGGTTAAAAACTGTTGTTCGAAACGAGTCTTAATTTTAAAGCTGACAACTCGGACTTAATAAAAAATCTTTATTACTCCGGCTTTCAAAACGCATTCCTCAATGACATTTCTGAGAAAAGCTAAAATATTACGTTTTTGTTTTATAAATTGAATTATTTCAAGAGCAGACGCTTCCAAGCACGTATTTGCGGCGCTAAATATCGCTGATAAATTGCGCGGACAAACATTTATTTAAATTAGAAACTAATTCTATTTAACCAGAGCCAGAGCACCGACGCTTCGCGTGCCTCTACATACAAATGTACCGCTGTTTTTCAATTTACCTGTGAACCACATATATTTATCACGATTTTTGACTAAATCATTAATATAATTTTCAGTGCAGAAACGCTATATCAGACATTCTATTATTACTTTCTGTTAATTTATAACGCATTTCGTGATTTTCGCCTTACCTTTATGCTTCCGAGTTCGAATTCACTCTGACTTTTTAATCTATCTTCCTAAAGTACGATGAATAAACAACTTTTTTAATTATAGTCGACGGCGAGTGTAAGATTATCATAAAATGTGTAGTCCTCGGAACATTTCCTTGTTCCCTGTAGCGCGAATAATACATAAAGAATACCGGTGTTTTCTTCCACCTCCAGGACATCTACTTTTTAATTTGAATGTTCTTTACCTTAGACATGCATCCACTGTCAATATGGATTACTACTAATTTAATTATAACGTACTGGGATTTCAATATCGAAGGTATTTGCAAATAAAGCTTATTGTTAATTAAATTAACGTCTACGTCGGTTTACAGTCAAGGGATATAATTTTATAATACAAGTGTAATGTGATGCTTTGTCACGAACACAAAGTAACTTTATAATCTAAGCCGGCGTAAATATTTCAAAGCGTGAGTTGACCGGGAGCTTTTCTATATCAAAATTTAAGCTTCCGAATTGCTTCAAATGTTGCTATAACGTCAAACGATATCGCTTCTCGATACACGAGGAATTAATGCAAATAAAAAATGTTTCCAATTACCAGTTCAGAATCAGTCAGAACGGATATGAAGAAAAGTCAATGCTGAAGAGCCGTGTTAATAATACCGTTTCTCGATTAATAAGAAAATTAACGTTGCATTACATTAACTGCTCAAACAGGGATGCGCTTAAGAGCTTAAACAAGCCGTTCAGAGTCATTGCGAGCCCGTCCCTGATAAGGTTTGACAAACCGACAGCGACTAGTTTCAAAATAAATAAAGGTCTCTTGAAATCTCGGTAGTAAATAATATGAGACCCAAGTGGAGGGCAGCGAATTTTAGAGTATGGGGCCAACGGTCCGATCGTCCGGGAGTATTAATAAATAGCGGTCGGTCGTCGGTCCGGGATTCGCCCCCTACTACTGACCGCAAAATCAATAGGTCGGAGCGTCCGCGGCATCTCGTCGGCACAGGCGCGAAGCAATAGCACTAGCAGCACTAGCAGCACTAGCAGCAGCAGCGCCCCGGACGTCTCAGCGACGACGATTGCGTAGGAGCATTTCGAGATTATCGATTCGCCGGAATGCATCGACTCGTCGCTCCTGCCCGACTCCTGGATAAGGACCGCCAGGAGATGTGCTAAGGCCTCCGGGCTTCACGTCGCTTTTCCTCATCTACTTCCCATCCGCGAACCTTACGTAATACTACTTCCTTTATCATTTATATCGCTCCATCTCCCTCCCCTCCCCCGACCGAACCTATGTATTCGTATTATTCGAGCAACATTTTGTCCATACGCGAGGGCGGCTCGTTTCATCTCATTTTGCGTGCCCCACTGACCAATTGCACGCATTTACAACTGCGAACTGCTTTTTTTTTCCTCCTCTTTTCCAACCAAAGGCTGTTTAATTACGTCATTGTGCTTCATTTATATGCTAAAAATAGATTCGAGTATCGAAAATAATTAAACTCTGGCTTACCGGCTCGCTATATCCATAATTAAATTCAATAATACATTTATTATAATTACATTCCTGACCAGCACCGAAATCCAACTGTAATTTATAGAAAGGGATTCTGTTATTATTTAATAAATTACTCGACCTTTCAAATATTATTTCAATAAGAGCCTACGAGACTCATTATAATTATTTACAGTATTTAAATTTTCCTAGAAAATTAAGAGAGACTCGTCTAAAATGTCCTATTTACATTACCCTAAGCAAAAGTCTATCAGCTGCGTTAAGATAATTTAACTTTATTCTTATGGAGAAGTATTCCTCAAAGAAATACAACTTTGAGAAAGGATTACTGTATTAATATTGCCTTTAAACCGGAATATTCAAACAACGGCATTGTCCTTCTTACTTTGGTAATAAAGTATTTTTAATGAGCGAGCGAGTGAACGTCGAGAAGGAGAGTAGGCAACATTTCTAAATCTCCTTTCACTACGAGCGTCGTATTATCATGACTTTATCTTAAATTCGACACACAATGCACATTTTAGCTGCAGCCTTTCGCATTCTGATTGTTCCAAGCGTCGTTAGAATTATTCACCATTTCAAGTGTACGAAAAATAAATCCATGTATTAAAAATTGCTCGATTTATCTCAATTCTTTGCCCTCCTCTTAAATTATTGCAATTAATTATTACTAAGAGAATGTAAAAAAATATTCTTACATAAAACTTCACTAGAAAATTATATTTTCGTATCATCTTCGAATCAAAGTATTCCTCTTTATTTGTATTTATTTATAGAAATTAATTTTCTAATCTAATAAAGAAGCAACGAGATTACACTTGTATCTGTACTTACTTATATTTGTGGATATTAAACATAAAAATTTTTTAATTAAGATATGCCCAGGTATAAGTATGTAAGATATAAATTTTGAATCATTCATAAATAAATTATCGATTACATATCGATCCACGGCCAACCTTATTAAAGCAAATATGTATTCGCATAAAATTATAATGAGCGAATACAAAGTAAATAAAAAAATAATCAGATCTATTATCAATTGTTTACGTTTTCTAAAGATTAAATGCAAAGAAATGAGTATCGGTTGCAGATAATTTAATATACGAATGATAGATAAAGGATAATCCGTACAAATGTACAATTTCCTCTCAGCTTAACTTTATTACAAAAATAACGTTTTTTTAATATTCTGTGTACTTTTATGGTTATATATGGCCTCGATATAATTGTAATTAGAATAATTTTCTTAAATTGGCAACCTTGTGCATATTCAAACGACTGTATTAATTAAACTGATATTAATTAAATATTTAGCAAAACGCGTATTGAATAATATAGGTTAGAAGCAACTTATCCGCATCGTCTGCAATTTATTAATCTGCATATTTTAATAATTTATGCATCACTTGCATTACAATGCTGTATTCGTTATGTATTTCGAATAATTTGATAATTCGAAAATTCGTATAATCCGTATAATTGGCGAAATGGAAAGCTTACGGTTAGGTTGATCGAGACGATGCGCTTAAGTATATATAGTGCAGTGCAGAGCATTTGAATTGAAAATTACTTATTTGGATTATCATGATAACTTGTGGTCGTCTTGTTCGATATTTTGATTTCTTAAACTCTTTTATAAGCTTCATTGGATTTTTCTGTTTTCTTTACGTCCACTGAAATCAGCGGAAGAGCATTTGTCGCTGTCCCTGATAAATATAAAATGAAATTTCAGGTGAAATTGATTTAAATAATCGATTATTCCCAATGACGTGTTTTTCGTGCATAGTCGTCGACTTACAGAAATTAATCATCTATAAATATCGTTGTTACTATTTATATTTAAACAGACGTGGTAATGAGGCATCGTAATAAACAATTTATTACTCGGTCAGCAGCTCGTCAGCTCGTCAGCTGGGCATTACTCGGCATTTCCTACCTGTCGACTGACACGATTCCTGGGGAAATTCTATGACAATGAAGGAGGCTTTTACGCGTTCTTCTCGGAATATGCTTATCGCTCGCGCTCCCTACTTGGCGGGCGACAGATCACCGCGTAGATTAAAAAACGCACTTGCATAAAAATAGAAGGTTATCGGGCTCGAATGGGTGGGTCGGGGGAAGGGAGAATTCGATAAAATCTAAAGTAAAAAAAAAAAAAGGGTAAAACTTCATTTATCGAGTCAAGCGACAATTCACCAACTTGACATGAAAATAAACAAAAGGGATTGAATAAATAAATAAATAAATAGCGAGAGAGAGAGAGGGGGGGGCGCAAGCTCCCCAGTTATTTTCGCGCCGAAGCTCGAATCCGTATCTGCGTGAATCATCTGATAAATTATTGTCTGCGGGGAGGAGAGAAGGCGCAGGAAAAACGCTTTACAAAGTAATTTGTAGCGATAACCGTGCAGCGTCGCTCGCTGATAGTAATTACGCCGAGAGGCGATGTTATAGCATCGGCATGTCACGCAGACTGGAAAGCTTCCGTGTTAATGTGATCCGGGTACCAGTGGCAGTCGCGATCGAGAGAACCAGCCATCCCGCGTTTAATTAACTGCTTTAATCCATTAATTTCCTCCATCTCAAAGACTTTTTCTATAAATCCGTAATCCGGCAGAGCTAAAAGTAGAGCTCCTTTTTTTAAATGTCCCCTGATATTACTCGAATTACTCTTACGGCAAATAATTACGATAACGGTGATCGAGTCAGTTTTCATTACATCGTATTGATCCCTGAAATATACGCTGATTCGTGCTCGATAACTCGATATAATCATACATAATGTACCGTATGAATAAATTATTTAAATTGTTTGATTTCCTTCCTTCGGTCGGGCGGACCGCGCTTCCATGTAATATTTCAATTCCACGCCAATGCCGCTTCTTCCCCGATTTCGTCAAACAGCATTACTACTGGTCAATATAAATCATTAATTTTAAAAACAAATTTAAAAAGATTCAAAATTAAAAAGATTAATTTTAAAAAGAAATTTATATTTAATAAGAAATTATTATAAATAATAATTATGAAACGGGTTTTTTATTATTAGGTAATTATTAGGAATAATTATTAGGTATCGATGGTCTTTGACTGAAAAAATATCGCCTCGATAACTTTGAATGTGTAAGCGGGGTCTTGAGCTCATGTGTAAAGAAAAGACGTCTCGGCTCGTTCGTCGTAAGAGCTACAGGCTGCGTGATTAGGGGTGGGAGGGGTGGGAGGCTATTGAAAATCGTCCCCATCGTAGATCGAGCTTCCGGTTTTATACGAATTTTTCTCGACCAGCCCCTCCGTTGCAGACGCTTAAGCTAAAGTCGCCGGGGCGAGCACATAAGAACGACGAAATCATGAAAAATAGCTCTCGAGGGTGAAAATCGAAGAGGTTATTCGCATCTGCGTTAACCCTTTGAGAGGCAACAAGCTGTACACCCGCACCCGACCCACATACCTCTTTTTAGTTCCAATAATCTATGAGAGGCGACGAGAAAAGGCTTATACGCTTTATTCGCTCGTTCGAAGATAGATAAAATTCTTTCCTCCTCCCTCTCTGACATGCAGCCTCCGGTCTCGGATAAGTAACGATCGCACGGCCGCTTTTCACGATCGATCCGAAGCTCCGAGGCAGACATCACAAAAGCTGATAGAATAGTAGGAGAAGAGCCCAGCTATTATCGATTCCAGTTTGAAATATTACGGCTAAAGTCCGTTGTAATATCATCAGCGTTTAAGAATGTGATCAATAAACGTGCCATTGAATACGCGCGACACGGCATGTCCGGATATGCCAAATGTCTAATCGCTCAGCTCGACGTTCCTCCAGCAGAATTACGTCGTGCGTATTTGACCGGTCATTAACGGTGGTCACGCGCGACAAAGCCCCCACGGGAGCCTGACGAAAAAAGGTCAATTCCACGGGGCACGGAGAGTCTGTAAAGAGCTCAGACTGAGGATCCATTTTCGACGGGATGAAGACAAAGGAGAATGGCCCTTTGACGTAAGAGGAGAAAATCCCGGTGAAAATAAAAAATGGAAAAACCCCGGCCCTGGCTGTTGCCGACAATGAACGAGCCTTTAGAAATTACTCTCAGAACCAAGAGGTTATGTAACAGCCGGACCTGTATTCCAATTGGCATCGCACCCGGCTGCGATAATTATTAATTAGCGAGGAGCAGGGGTGGAGGCGCTCACACCTTACGGGGCCACTCAACTCTTACCCGGGGTCGTAACAACGCCCTACGTAAGCTCTTACGGAAGGCTTTCCGCTGAAAGGCGCTTCGAATGTGGCTTCGCGCCTGCACCCGACACGCTCCCGTCGATAATAACTAAACCTCGCGGGATTTACTTGCCGTTTTAACGTGTTTTTTTTTTTGGAATCGGGATCACTCCTCCGGCTATGTGGAAAGGGAGATACTCCGGTGGTTGGCTTTTATCGCGAAATTAAGATACGAATCGCTTGCAAGCTGATTGGCCGCAGCATCGGCTTTTTCCCCCTTTAACTCAATACGCGACCCCAATAACCGCCTAATTGTAACTCAATATCCTAATAAATGTACCATCTAAATGATCCTTTCCCTTCAATATTAACGAAATTCTAATATTTCGTTACTTTTAAAAATATTATTATATATATATATATATTTATTTTTTTTCTTCTTCTTCTTCTTCTTCTTCTTCTTCATTCAAATTCATAAATTCTATAATTTTACCTTCCCCTTTTCTTATCTGCCTATTTCGAATTCGCGATAGTGCCTTTGCATTAGAAGAAAAAGGAAAAAGTAAAAGGCTTTGCCTCCGTAAGAATTCCCTCGAATTCACTCTTTGTACAGAATCACTCTTTTTTTATTTTCTCTTTTCGCTGCTTCTTTCCTTCGTAAGGGAAAGGAATGATTCAACTGGCTTTTCAAAAGAAGTATAATGCTTTATAATATTACATAACCTACTCTCTCTCTCTCTCTCTCTCTCTCTCTCTCTCTCTCTCTCCTTTCTCTATCTCTATCTCTATCTATCTCTCTGACTTGCAGTTGTGCAGTTGTGCAGACTTGTGCAGTTCCCCCATATACATCATTTATCAAAAGCTTGCGTCAAAAAATATATATTTAATAATATATTTCGATTAGATAATTATTTATATGATTTTACATTTATAATTGAACTGAACAAAAAAAAAACTCTTAGCCAATTTCGTAATCAATTTTTAACGATTTAGTCAATTGTTAATACAGAGATTAATAATAAATGAAGATATCGACATTTTGCGCTTTTCTACAAAACGGATAAATGAAATGAAAGTAGCTTTTAATTTCTTTTAATTCAAATTAATAAATTCACGGCATTCCATTTCGCCGGACTGAACTGAAATCCCTTCTAATTAAATTCAGTTTAATTTAATTTTATACATCAACGGTATTATTATAAAAGTCCTCCATTAAGCTGTTACTGGAACAGTTCCTTACCAAAAGGAAACATCATTCCATGATATTATAGTTCGCCGACGTAAAATCAATGACGAGAAAACGACAGACGAAATTAAATCTCCCCTGATATTGAACTTATATATAAATCTAAGCTTAAAATGCTTTATATAATAAATAAGTCGGGACACGTATGATCCAGATAAAAATTTGACATTGATCTGAGCTTCTTAGTATTCATCTTATTAAAATACATTAAAAATAGTGCTGGGAACCATTATGCATCGATTTCCAATAATATGGATAAGTAACCATTGTCCTTCTTCTGAATACTTTATCCTCCTACGTGCAATTTAATACTGCTTATTATTAAATTTTAAAATGTAACTAATCCGGCTAATAAATTCGACGTTTATTCGCACACACGTCCAGGATTATGATTTTTTACCTGCATTATGTAATAATCCTAGATTTTATCTGCGTGTATTTTAGAGATAGAACTCGAGGGTAGACTCGAACACATTGTTAAACAATTATCCGGTAAGAGAACAATTTATCTTAAACGTAAAACGACGAGCTTCATGTGTCTTTGAACTCTTTGACCAGCCACCCCACCCCACCCCAACCCTACGTCCCCGGCCATAAACATGATTTTACCAAAAAGGAAAAGCGACCGATTGAAGGGGGCGCCGAAGCCTCCTCCGAGGGTGCAAGGTAAAAACGTCACATAACGGGGTGTAAATATCATAAGCCGCGAGTAGTGTCAGCGAGAGAAACATCGTCGTCCCCTCCCTTTAGCCACCCACGCCCTCCCACTCTCTGACACCATGTGTCTATGACAGCAAGTACGTGAAGGAAAGTCCGCGGACACGGGAACGAAAAAATCCATAATCCATTGGGCGCTGAAGGGGCAGCCACACACCGACACAGAAGCGTACTCACATGTTTCCGGTGTCATCAAGGCAGCTGCGCAATCCCTCCTCCTCGGTCTCCCCCAGTGTTTCCATCTCCACGAGCGGGCTCCCCTCGTCCTCATCCTCGGGCGCGCATCCTCGAGGTCGAACGTCACCGCGAACGAGTCCTACCGAGGTTTTCGCCCGACGAGCGGATCTTTCGGCTCCGTGCCCGCCATTCGATCCGCGCGCCCCCGCAACGGGGGATGATTTTTCCCGACGGTGCCGACATCTGCCGGGCGCATCTCGGAAGCTCCTCCCGGCCGACCAGCTTGACGATAACGTCGATTCTCAGACCCGTTTTCTGGGTCACTTCCTCTGCCTCCTCCGCGATGGATGTGCACTCGCACTCGAGAACGATAGAAGGATTAAAATTTGCCCCTTCTCATCCGCGCCCTACGTCGGCACAAAGCCTTGCATCCGACTCATCACCAGTCACGTGTCGCTAAAATCTTCTTCATTGTTCTCCATTTTGTCATTGTTCCTCTCGAGCTTTTTCGCCTTAAGAAGCATCATAATCCATTTTCTTTCTCCTTTCGGAACCTCTATCACTTCATATCGGGTCGTTTCATCATTATAGAGATTTTCCTAGATTAAAACGCGCCTACATTTGCCGATATCTCAGGACTTACAATCGCATTCCTTTTCTTTTTTTTTTTTTTCGTTTCTCTTCTCCTTTCTTTTTTGCCTCAATTTTTCGAAACATTGCAACTCCAAATGTTTCGTACAGGCTGCGATTCTTAGATCTTGCAGCACATGATGGATATTAAAAAATATCTCCATTTTTTCAGCAGCTTTGTGCCGTAAAGATATGTTCGTATTTTTATTCAACGATTTATTCAAATAATTCTTGTCTGGCATACCTTATTTTATGTTATATACCTTATTTATATAGTTTATTATATATAGTATATAGTTATAGTATATATAACTTATATAGTTTATATATTTATATAGTTATATAGTTTATTTTATACCTTATTAATATTAGTGATATTTTAGAGAGAAGAACTACGAGAGATTGGTTTAATAACGTTTTTGATCTCATTAACGAAAAGGCAAATAAAACGTGGAATAAGTAAAATTTCACAGACCTGCAAAACTACAAGAGACCTCGTGAGTACGTAAATTTATTGCATCGTAATTCGTTAGGCATTCGTAATTGCATCGTTAAATTACTTGTAAATGCATTATAAAATCTAAACCCGCTTTTCTTATCTAATTTGACCCGTCGATCTACATATTCATTTTCGTAAGTTTTAGCCTTTAACTTTGTAAAATAGTTGCTAATTTTCGTTGGTATTGATCGTTTGAACTAGTTTAGGGCAAATGAAAGAACAAACATAGAAACGATATCTAAAATAAGCTATTCCTGCAAAATTACATGTACAAGCAATGAATTTATCATCATTATTATTGTTATTATACAAACAATTTACGTGGATAAAGTGGAAAGGGTTAATCGGTCGTCGGTATTCGATTCTCGAGTCTGGGAAAAGTTTACGTATTATGTACGAGGCGAACGGTATGACACCCGATGACCTCGGTCTGGCCCCTTCCCCTCCTCAACCTCATGACGTGAGGCGTGAGCGTACATGCAGATCTTGAATCTTTTGCCGAATCGGGGGATGACACTAGACACAGATCATCTATCGCGCCAGAAATGTAAGGAGAAATGTGATTATGCAGTGAAACGACCCATAAGGCCCGGAATGGGGGTTCTGGGTTTTAGCCTGAGGTCGGCTTAATTAGTCTCCTATAGAAAAATTCCGGCAACGATCCGACTATCGGGAGCTGAAAATTATTAATTACTTGCACTTTCTACTCTCAGAGGAACAATAAAACGACAAGATTAACGCGGGCCGGGGACAATGTGCCCCCCGCCGCACGCCGCCCGTACTCCGCCGCTACGCGTACCTGCAAGGATTAGTGGGATGGAGTTGAGGGATCCGGGGGATTCTCGCCCGAGGTCCCGTTAGGTCGACGGAACGAGGAGACGAGCCGGGGTTTCCGCGAGCCTACACCAGCAGGTTCCGGGCGAGACGTAGAGCCGAAAAGAAAGAGGCCGATGGGGTGGAAGGGGCTGGAGGGCAGTCAGTCCCAAAAGGTCCTCGACGACGACAACCACGTCCCCGCGCGCCTCCCCCTTCGCCAAACTCGCGTCAATAGAATTATTTTAAGAGGAGAAGTCGTTTCGTTTTTATTTAATCAAACCCCCGCACCCCCAGCTCCTTTCCTACCGTTCTTGTTACGGTGAAAACCGTTAAGGTAACCATAGCGGCCGTATTTCTTCATTGAATTTTTAATCGGCCGCTCAGTAAACGAACTAATTTCTTTCCGAATTAAATTTTACCGCTGACATTACATTAGAGAATCGACTATTAAAGAATCCGAATAACCTACCTTACGTAATATTAACAAATCGTTACATTGAGTAAAAATTAAGTTTCTAAAAACCGATAAATTCCTATTGTCCATTTAATGCTCTGAAATTTACGTGTGCACAAGTTCAATGTAAATTTTAAACTTCATTTTATAATTCTATTTTAATTTTAATTATAGACAACAACCTCTTATATTCTTTTAATTATTTAGTATATACAATTTCCTTTTTTTCGTTTTCGTCAGTTTCATTACGCGACATCTTAAAATACTGTGTCCTTATTGCATGTCCTTAATAGAGCGATAGAATAAATCTAAGCGAGAATGCCTATACCTTTATTCCGATAATTCGTTAAATTTATTAATTAATATTCTTTTTAATTTTATATGTCAACGAATAATATTTAAATATATATATATGCATGTATACAATGGCTTATTGAATACTCTATTCTTCGCATTATACGTACTATCGTTGATAGTTCAACAGTATTCCTATAATTATTATTATAAATAAAAAAGTTTTTATAACCTTTTGAAATTTGTTATAGCAAATTACTTTGTAATTTTTACTTTATTCGGAAATAATTTTAATAATAGTATTATCAAATTAAACGTATGCTAATTTGTATTTACTTTTACTTCAAAATATCTATTTGATTTTGCATTAATTTACATCAAAATGGTCCTGAATTATAGAAATATAATTGTTTTAAGTATCATAATTTTATTATTAAATATTATTATTATATTATTAAAATATATTTATTTCTTACAATCACACGTCAGAACTTTAATACTACATGGATAGAATATTTCATTTATTTTATTTTTTATACGAAAAAATATAATATGAAGAATTTTATAGATTCTGAGGATATTTTATATTGCATTTCTTTACAAATTGATAATAAAGTAAAACTTATCTAGTCTTAGATATTATTATTTAGAGTCATACAGCTAAAGACAATTTATAAACCTTTATAACTATGTTTAAATTTTACATATATATTATATATAAAGGAACCCGATTATTATTGGATTTTTCAAATGCTAATTGCTCTCCTGAATCTCTTTAATATAAATAAATGAATAAAAATGTTCTTTATTTATCGATTAGAATAACTTTATTTTGTTCCGTCAATTGATCGGGAATTATAATAACAAATATTAAAACAATCTGCAAAGTATTTCTATCAATAGTACACAATACATTTTTATCTGTATTAATATTTAAATACAAATGAATCTCTATAAGTAAATAAAAATGATTGTCTCTATATACATGATCCAGATATTCAAAAGAATAATAGAAATGAAAAATGAGTCTTTAAATATGATAATTTTAAAGGGTAAATCGAAATCTCAATATAATTATATCGGAATTCGTATGTAAAACAATTTAAAACTCAACGGAGAAAGGAAAACAATTTTAATTATATTTAATTCAATTGTCAGTTTAATTGTAATATCCGCAAATAATCATTAAATATTTGAATTAAGCACAGTTAATAAATCGCAGTTCACATGAAAATTATAAATTAAATTATAACGTTGCTGCTACAGCTTTTTAATTGAAAAATCTATTTCTTTATAAATAAACTTCAATTATTCATATTAACATTAATTTATGATACAATTTATTTTAAAGATCAAGAGCTTTATCGACTTTTTTTACTTTTGTCATTCATTATTTTCCGTTTTAATTAATATATTAAGGAAATCTTGAAAGTATTAAAAATTTTCATTAGATGACGGTATTAATATAAATGCCTTAGAAAAAGAAATAAGTTTAATAGCATACTTGTATGCCAAAATAAATTCATATTTCATAATTTAATATTAATATAATAATTTAAACTCAAGCAGTACAATTATAATATTAATATAATCGATAATGAGGATAATTAAAATTAAAACATCCATACTCGTATGTATAAAAAGTATTTTCTTATTTATTTTAATTAGAACTACAAAAACTCATTAACTATTACGTTAATAATTATTGAAACTATGAAGCGCTTATAATATTTTATCATTAGTAAAATGAAGGTTATTCGTAAGTATGTAATATAAGTCTTGTGTACCTAGGATACAAAATTTCTTTGAAATTGAAAATTGCGAGTTGAAGTACATCGAATCCGAATCGACTAATAATTATTTTATCCGCTATGCCTACGTGATGTTTGTTGCAACAAGAGCGTTCAAAAATTTTCGAACGGAGGCCTGCGTTTCAAGTATATATGAGTAAAAATTTTCTATAATGAAAACGATGCACGACTTAAAACATAATATGAGATACTATAACAGGTTAGAGTTGCGCCTCTTTATTCAATTCGAAATTACATTTGAGAATAACGTGTACTGTTGTTATTCGTGTTGTTTAAAATCTTTGATGCCCTTATTATTGACTAACTTAGTCTTATCTTTTGCCTTTCTATTATTTCTAATGTGCATTAGTTGTAATACAAATGTTCCCGTAAGGCGAACATTATCCGCTGCATTTAGTATGCAGATTTTTAAGAATTTAGAAAGGCACCTTTGGTGAATCTTCATTTTATTACCTCATTTCAGTTAACGAGTTTCAATTATATTACCTATTGATGATATTTACATAATATCTTAAGTGGATAATACGTAATGTATAATTATTTGCATCGTTAATACTTAATATAGAGAAGCTTTATTACTTATTCTTTTGTGCAAATGTAGAATTTCGATAATGTAAGTTAATATTAAATTTGAAACATAATAATATCTGTCATGCTTGAACTTTAATTACTATTTCATCGACCGCTTCATTTAATATAAGAGAAAATTTAAATAAATAAAATTAAATATTGTCTCAATAAACTCTAATTATTTTTTGTTTAAATTTAGGAAAATGTTGGTTATTCTGCTATTATTGCTTTTCAGATTTTTAAAATACATTCCATTACTTATATTCTTCTTTATTCAGGAAATATTAATAATAAACGAATCCTATACCCTTGTTTAAGTTTTGGCTTCGCTAGTTAATACATAATATAAAAATACTATAAATTATAAAATATAAATTTGATTTCTTTTCATTAGTTCAAAGTACGGAAAAATATATTATTACTGTACTTATCGAAAATCTAGATAAATAGTAAAGAATCATCTCACTTTACATTTAGCTTTACAAATGAAGGTGATATTAAATATTGTTTATTAATAATACATTCTGTTATCAATCAAACTACAGACGAAGAGATATCGTAAAAGATATTTAAAAAATTCTCGCTTCGTTGTTACTGCGCGTGATAAACCTGACGTAATATTTTCATGAATTTATAATCGATCCTCGATATTATGACCCTATGATAATAAATTATTATCATTTATAGACTCTCTTTATAACTTACAAACACTATCATTTTCTCTAAATATAAGCTTGTATGTGTCATGTGTTTCTGTAAATAGTGCATGTCGAGGAATAAAATAGCAGTGACTTTAAGTCGAAAAGTTAACGAATGGCTGTCAAGGTATCAAGCAGTCGAAACTCATTATACAATTTTATTGCACAAGATTGAAAACTTTAAAAAATAAATTATTATTAAGAAATTGATGAAAGAACGGAAAGGAAAGGAATCGTAGTTCGGTCGGACATTTCACTTGTCCTTTTTAGGCTCGAAATCGACTAACGGGACTACGTTACTCCTCGTTTCCTTACGGTTCACCTCCTCCTCCTCCTTCTCCTCCTCTTTCTCTTCCCCTTCGTCACCCTCCCCCTCGACCCCGTCCTCCTCCTCGTCGTCCTTTTCTTTATCCAGATCGTCGATGAGCTTCTTCTCCTGAGCAAGAAGGTAGTCAACGTCATAGGGATCCCCCCCGTTGCGTATCCGGTTCAATTCATGCTTAAGCATATCCAGACATTCCTGTCGATCCTTTCGCTTCTCCTCCATTTTGCGCTTCTCGTCGTCGCCCTCGACCTCTTCTAAGGCCTCCTTCTCCTCGCACTCCAGCATGTAACGCTCGTAATTCTCCACCTGCGTCAGGAAGAAAGTTGTTACGTAGATAATCGGGAGGCGGGGCGCTTGCGCGCTAAGCTCCGGAACTTTGCCCACGCCTTTCGGCCCGGGAACCTCATCTCGACAACTCCGAATTAACGAAAGTGAATTGAACACACGGCGAACTAGGAAACTCTAAGGATCTAAAGAAAAATAGAGAGAGAGAGAGAGAGAGAGAGAGAGAGAGACGCTCTTCAGCATGCGTATACAAATACTAGACCTTTGGTACCCGCAACCGAAGCTACCCTTCAGAAATAATTGTAACATAAACGAATTGTACAAAGAATGTTTTTTCATGAACGTCTAAACATTGTTTCGGTCGGTCTTTCCTTGCACTTTATGCATATTTAAGAATGAAACACCGACTTATTTTTAACAAGAGTTACAAATAAAAAAAAAAACTATTTATGCTTTATCTAGAGATTAATAATGTATACGCTTACACGTATATACAATCTTTTTTTATTGAAATAAGTTTTTCCATTTAATTATTAAATGCTGGATCTACTGTGACGTTTTTATTTATAAATCGAATTTTTTCGATGCCTTAACTGTCCGGCAAAATGAATATTAACATTTTGCATTTAAAACAGTGTTGGTAATAAATCTTTAAAATGCAATTTTATATCTAGGATCAAAAATTTAAAATTAATCGCCTGACCATACTATACTCAGACTACTCAGTGACCGCTTACTTTTAATATTTTTTAAAATACTATCACATTATAAAAAAAAACCTTTAATTTTTAATAAAAAAGCTTTTTAAGCTGTGAGTTTTTATCATCTCTTAATGGGTTCAATAATTACAATATTTTATATTAAAAGGGCACCCATAAATACATAGTAGTGCACTTTACATTATTATTATTATTATTATTATTATTATTATTATTATTATTATTATTATTATTATTATTATTATTATTATTATTATTATTATTATTATTATTATTATTATTATTATTATTATTATTATTATTATTATTATTAATTATTATTATTAATATAATTATTATTATTATTATATTAATTTATTGGCAATATAATAATCACGTAACTTTAAAATATTTTTTAAAATGTTATTCGGTTATTAAAACTTTTATTAAATAAGTTTTAAAAAAAAGTATTTTTTTCTCAATAATCTAAAAAATTTACAAAGCCGATTGAATAATTTGTAAAGCTTGTTGGCAGCTTTTATAATAAAAATTGATAAAGAACTGAAAATAAAAAAATAATTGTGCCAAAATAGACTTTCAGTATTGTGAAAGGCTCACGAATCCAATAATATGTTCGAGTAATTCCAAAAAGGAAAAAAGTCAATATTACGTTCGAAAAATCCTTAAAACTTACTACTACTACTACTACTACTACTACTATTATTATTATTATTATTATTATTATTATTATTATTATTAATAATTGAATATTTGAACGAGGGTATATAATAATACTGTTCGTATAATGTTGTTCGCGTAAACGTTGTTTATCCATTCTCGGAGCTTTACATGAGATCAATTAAATTGATAACTCACAGTACTGTATGAAAAAGATGCTAAACTGAAATAAAAAGTCAATATTTAAAGTTATACGTAATATTCGTATGAGCTTAACCTTGTATCGCTTTAAAAGCTCTTTGTTTTATATTAAGCGTATAACCTTTTACAGCTTAAGTTGGCCATAAATAAATAAGGCCCTGCTTTCTGCATTAGAATACGATGTTGAAAAGAATGTAGGATTCGCGAACGTCTTACCTTATCCTCGAGCATACGCTGAACGTCCTTTTGGTGCTTCATGTGGTTCGGGAGCCAAAAGCAGGCCTGCACGAGCCGGAGAAAGAGCCAAGCGGCACCGGCCAACGCTAGGTACGCTATTGCCGAGTATACCATATTGAACACGTCCACGGACACCTGCTGATAATGCATTGTTATGGTGGTGAGGTGAGCTTGTCTGTAAAAGAGATTCGTCCTCGAGTCTTGCGTGTATCGATTGGAAATTTATAATGACTGTGTAAGATGATTCAATGATGACTTCGTGACAAAATGCCGAATACATCGAATGTTCGTTAACGCCAATACATTATCTTTGGCTTGGTCAAGATTATCAATAGATAATATATGATGTTTCATCTCATTTATTAACTGCGAAAAATTATTATTTCACAAAAGACCGCAAAGCTTTATTGAAATACCACAATAAGCTATATACCGTATATTATGTTATAAGTGCTATAATGTTGCAATGACATCGATTTTTACAATTAGTGTACAATGTTGCGAGACCAAGAAGTTGTACAGTGGAGGTCTGTTTTCTAATCTACGGACTTGCATTGTCTAAGTAATGGAGCTCCTCCTCCCACCCCCCCCATCTTCTTACATCACATTGACCCATAATTTTTAAATGCTATGACCGACCCAATTTACAAATTACCCCTAGGTATACTGTTAAGCCCTTGCACGTGTACGACCGGAATATTATTTCAAATACGTTTTCCACAAATACTGGCTAAACGACCTTTCTACAATTAGCTGAGAACAATACTCGATATTTACTCTTTGCTAATAAATTAATGCATACATTTCAAAGCGCGAAATACAAGAAAATAAAAATTATGACAAAAAAAATTTATCGTCGGTTCTGCGTTCTCTCGACGTATAATACAGATTCTACTTTCAATAAGTGTCGATGTACTAGTTCAATCGAGAATTATACTCTCAATGCTTTAAATTTCTTACGTACCAACAAGACAAAGATCATTTTTATTGATAAATATGTATAAATTTTTTTTTAGCCAATTCTTTAAACTAATTCTTTAAACTAATGATAAATCATCAAAACAGAAGACACTGCTTAATCAATAATAATTGTAAATAACAAAATGTATAGTAAGGAAATTAAGATTTATTGTAATTATAAGTAAAATTTGCCCGTGTTACTGCATATTGCGCAAAATAAGAATAAATGATAATCATTTAAGAATTCAGTCTATCAATGAAATAATATGTGATAATATGACGCGTGAGCGTCATTGTGCCACGCGCGTCCGTGCTCATCCGTTAAAAATCGCCGATTTCCGATAAGGGGCCCGCTGAAAATAAAATAAAAGGAGCCAGCGGAAGTAATTGAAGAGTGACGCTTATCTTCATCGGGTCACGAACGCAAAAAGACCCTACACCGCGGTCCACACATCACTACCACCACGGCACCGCCCCAGCCACACTGCTACCATCGCATCACCACATCCACGCCGCCGCATCCGCCAGCCTCGTCCACAGCTCCACTTCGACCCCAGGTACATGGACGCATCCGCACAATCACATCCAGGCCGTGGCAATGTAACGGGGACCACGTGCCTTGAGACCCGGTGTCCCTCTGTCCCCCTGTCACCGCCTATCTCACATTTAACGCGCGTATTACATTCGACTGATAATTAATAAAATAATTATCTTTATAATTAGCTGAGACTAAATAAATAATAAACGACGGAATTTACTAAAGTACAATTTAAAGAACAGAATATAAAATGTTATTACGTCAAAATAATGTAATGATTTATGTGGTGGTAAATAACGTAGTTTAAAATAAAAAATTTATTATTAAGTGAAAAATAGTGCTCAAGAGATAGATTTTTTTTTTTTATTTGCGTACAATATTTGCGTAGTAAAACTTTTAAGAGAATATTTATTTTTAATATTTTATATATTTCATGTTAAAGCTGAAAAATTTCATTTACTCTCATTCATGTAATATACGAATTTTCATATTTACGTTAAAATTCCTGCTGAATATGCATAACATGCACAGGAGATAAAATAATCCCTTTTTAAATTATTATGTTAAAGGAACGTAAATCCGAATAATGGAAATGATTGTTTTTTTATCTCGTGTTATGATTTAAACGGCCATTTTTATATTCCATAAATCTGGCTGAATATGTATGTTCATAAATTTATTTTCTTTTTTAATAGTATACTTAAATTGTTAAATAAATTTAAGTAATAATTTGTACGAAAACATTATAAGTTATTACTCAAATGTCGTTCCCAAATGTTTAGCATTGCCCCATTATCAATTACCATAAATTATTAAATGCTTTCTGTAATGATTGTAAATGGTGTTTATTTATATTTATTGGAAAATAGCAGTCTAACGCTTAATATAATTTCTCTCTTACGTGGATGTACAGAAGCCTGAATAATACATTGGTACGAATGTAATTATGTTTTCATAGTGCATTCAAACAAATATTAAAATATCTTTATTTATTAATTCAAGTTCTGTTCAAATTAAATAATTAACATTTTAATGACCGTGAAAACAGAAACATTCAATAGCATGTAAAATTTTATGAAATAACATTAAAATATAATGAAACCATTAAAAAATGAAATCATATTTATTACTATTATTCGTGCTTGAACGTATCACAATTGTCTACATAGATGAGAAACTACAAGTAAACTAATTCGGGACAAAGAAAAAAACCCCAATAACCAAATTTATTTTTAAAATCGATTTGTTCGATTATCAAATATTAATATTGGCAAAGCTGTACGATACTTACCAGGTGAATAACCTTAACGCTATACGAATAATAATACTAAATGATAACGAACTGACCTACAAGAATTATAATTTTTCTGATAATAATCCATGTCGCGTAGGATGTCGGGTCGCGTGTCGGAAAACTGATGAAACCAGTACTTGTCAGAAGCCAGTAATTGTGTAATAATAAAGTACAGACGAAAGTAGACGGAATAAAAGTACAATTTCGTTGGTGATCAGGAATAATTATCGGGAATAATGATTATGAGCAGGTGAAATTGATGTCCTGCTTATTGATTTATCGATAAAATGCCGTTGTGGCTGTGTTCTAGGGCGCGTACGCGTATGTGCCTGACAAGAGCTTGTGGGTGTGCGTAACCGGGTCGTGTAGGTGTTTCATTGCGGTTGTAGTGAGTACGGTTGCGTGCGAGCAGCGAGTTTAGACAATATTCGTTACAGAGAGCTAATGCGTACGTCTGCTTGTGTACGTAGTAAGACAGTGAGAAACATTGAACTTACCACTTATTTAAATTTCTAAATGGCGACACGTGCCGATTTGCCTTACAACGAACATCGCTCTCCCGTTAGGTTGCGTATGCAAATAAAAGAGTAAATTATTTTATTTGGTCTTTTTTCTATTGATGGGATATTTTCAGGTGGGAGAGGGGTCGTGGGGGGGGGAGAAACAGTTTTATTAACGTATTTATTGGAACTCCATTTTTATTCAACTTTTACTTTTTCCAGCTTGTACGCATAATGCTATCAAGCTATGAAATAAAATAATTAATTAAGCAGTTGCGCAGAAGTCGAAAACGTTTTATCGACAACATAATAAAGTACAATAAGCTCAAAGCAAATTAACAATGGAAATTGTTAAACGTTATTTATTATTATGCTAATTATTGTTTAATCGATTTACTTTTTCATCGGCAAAACTTATCACATACATTATACCAATATCATTTTAGTATTCCTCCTGATAACCGATAACTTTTACAAGTCTTTCCCATGTTTGTACATGTGTTAATAGTCAATATCAAATAATGGGCATTATTGAAATGAATATTAACAGTAGAGATTGCATTACTTGAATTTCACAGTCACAGAGAAAGCGACGTTACATTGATAGGCTATTTCTGTAAAAATTCTTTCATATGTATGTAGCATCTTGTATTCACCAGTTGCAACGAATTATCCAGTCCTTATTTTGCATATAAAATTAATCATTTTTGTATACATCTTTTTTCAGGCAGCTATTTGTTTACGGAGAGGCTGATTAGAAAAAGAAGAAGGCTTTTTTACAGAGGATAGCGACTGTATTCATCAAATCTCTCTAGACGCTCCACTATGCTTGTGTATGAAAACTGCTAACCTTAAACTACTTGTTATACAGCTCTCATTCTACATTCGATTCTAGCTTTAATAATACCAGGAAAAGCTAAAGTTTTCAAATCTATAATATACAAATAAGAAAGTATAACTAAGTTATATTTTCATTTTACCTCACTAAAACCGCGTGTAACTGCAATTTTTACAAATTTATAGAACGATAAAAAATAACATTATAATCTATATATAAATATAGATCTGCTTATAGACTGGACATATATAATTATTCCTCTCTACAGCTTCGCTTCTTCAATACAATCGTAATATCTTAAATAGTTTTATGTTACGTAAAAGCGAGTACGATTTATAAAATAATGATCCCTTTATAATTATGGATAACATTTTTATAATTAATGTTCGTAATGAAATTAAGGAAAGTCTACCAGATGAGATTTTAGTGCAGTTCTACGTAAAATAATTTGCTTTTCTAATTCGTCAATATCGCTAATTCGGTCAATAAAATAATTGCTTATAAATATATCTTACATTACTTTTGAATAATATAAAATGTCTATGCAATATTAAAATCGATCTTCAACTAATTTTTATGATATTGATCAATTGTAATCTATTGATCGTATTACATAATGCCATAACCGTTTCTTGAATACTTATAATGAATGGGATTTTAAACCTGCATATAAACTACTGAAAATACTTAATCTATTTTTAAAATATTACCGCATAAAGACTCTAAATTAAAAATTTTCTTTTAAAATCATTAACGTTTTAATAACCTTACGATAATCATAACTCTGCGTATTATAGCATTAGTTACTTATCTACATTTTTCATGTCAATCTATCATATTTACACTAAAAATCATTGTACGATGATGTAGTAATTAATAATAATGTAAAAACAGAAATCAATAATTGTTAATAATTTTTAATAAAAGCTAACATACATTAAATTCGTAATATATTATTTGATAAATTCTTAACCGAGCAATCAAAATTAAATATGAATTAATTTGTAAATAATACGTGCATTAAAATTCTGATAATTTTAATATAAATGTCAATTAACATTATTTGATTAAATGGTTAAGATTATAAATTTATAATATACGTAGAATCTCCAATTCGTAAGCGATATAATTCGTATGAAAGCGTTCTTATATGTTGCAAAACATAATGCGAAAGCGAGAATGATTTAATTATTTTAGCGATCATAATTGAGACGAAGAAAATAGTTTTTTTATCGTTTCTACCTAAAAATTCAACTATCAGACATAACTTCATGCGCTTCTATTTATCATATTCTGAAGTGTATAAAATAATTAAAAATTCATGTCACCCTAATATTATTTCAACGCTATAAGTAAAGCAATTATTTATTAAAAAGTTAAAAATAATTTATAATTATATATTTATTATGTTAATTAATGCACTGTGTATTTAAATATTTTATCAGGTTTATGTAAGTTCGTTTAAAAACGCATCTCTTCATTTCGAGGAAGAATAAAGATAATCGATAACTTCACGACGAAAAAAATTTACCTTTATGAATTATATAATGGGCATCGAAACGCATATAGTTTTATAAAAAGTATCAGTCAGGAAAATTAAAGGGAAAATCAAAAAACTTGACTCTTGGAAAGAAAAAATGAAATTGTAACCTAAAATCGTAATTCTATTTTGAAGTCTAAACAGTGTTATTAAATAAAAATTATTATTGAAATTTTTTTTAAGTCAAACTTGCATTTTTTATTAATTGCAATAAAAAAAAAAAAAAAAAAAAAAAAACACGATTCTCAAGTTGAAACGATCTATAGTTAATTTACGATAGAAGTCTTAATTCTCAATATATGATACATTATAAAAAGTGCTTAGCGCTTACAATATTATACATTCGGGCTGTTATATATTTTTCCGTTTGGAAGGTATGAATAATTTCTTTCGAATATTCATTTTTGTATTGTGATTTTTTACAAGCATACTCTTACGAATTTTATATGGAAAATATTAAAAGCTTCTTTTAATCTTGATTTTGCGAACAAGAATATCTCGCTTGGGCGAATGAAGATAAAAAACAAAAATAACAAAAAAAAACAACAACAACAACAAAGGCTTAGGAAACGTTTAATTTATTACTTATATACATATTTAAATGTAAAAGGGTAATCGACCAAATGTGACCGAAAACTAAATCTTCTTGTCGATGTTAACGTCGCTTCATCATCTAGCTTTCAAACGCGTGTGTATGTATAAATGCGCGTTGGCGGGCAGTTACTTATCTTTATGCAGGTATTAATACGCGTGCGTTTGCTTGTTGTTGTTTTTTTTGTTGCTTTTTTTTGTTAAAGAATAATAGTAATATTAATCCGTAAATTTACAAAAGTTGTTCGCAGTAGAAATACGCAGACCGGCATCCGATATACGCAAATGAAGATGCGACGGGTACTTGCATTGTAAATCTGGAGTTTCGGGTCCGAGTCGGGAGGGGGGGAGTAGTTGTAGGTAGAACAAAAGGGCAGCCAAGTGATGGGTGCTTATGGGGATCGCTACTCACCTCAGGTAATAAAGGAGAAGAAAATCAGAGCAGCTTGTTGCATATCTTATCCGTATAAGCTCGACGTTCGGTAAAAGTCACGGGTGTGATAGTAAGGGGATGATGGCAGTTGAAAGAGGAGCTCGGCACACTCGAGGAGTTGAGCACTGTGCATTAGTTGTGCACGGCGGACTTGGATTGACGCGCTCGTAAGTATGACGGCAAAGGAAGTGGTCGGGGGTAGCGTAGGGGAGGTCGGACACGAGCCGCCGAAGACCGCAGCCGACGGCACTCGGTCACTGCTACTAACCCCTATAAGCATGCTCGATATATGGATTTTTTTTTTTCACATCATGCTGCTCCTCCACCTGCTCTAACCCGCTCGGGCCTCCCTGCCGCCGCCACCGCCACCATTTCCACATCATCGTCGGTCATATTAGTGAAAAGACGTGGCAGCGCGGCTCCCGGTAACGACTATCCCGATTATCATAGCAGCGCTCGACTACTAAAGCTAGCGCGCGCATTCCTTTCTCTCTCTCTCTCTCTCTCTCTCTCTCTCTCTCTCTATCTATCTCTCTCTATATATCTCTCTCACACAGAGAGAGAGAGAGTCTTCCTCCCTGTGCCCTCTTCGGCCTTTACTTTCCGAAAATCGATCGAGGTGAGAGGGCTCAATCCTCCCGTTAAGACGGGCCTTCTTCCTGCACAATCCGCTATTTGAAATTTCGAAATAACAATGCAAACTGTCGCTTCGGGGTAGCGCCGTAATATAATATTACGCTTCTGTTCTCCGCTCGTTTCGCTCGTTTCACCTTGATGGTCGCGCCTCATCGATCCGCTTCCTTATGCTCCAGTATTGAAAGCTTTAATTTAGGCGAACTTTGATTCGTCAACAATAATTTATTAGGCACTCGACGAGCGAATGCTCGTTACAATACTGAGTTTCTACCTTTATCACTTCTTTAATAGCTTTATTAATTGAGTATTTTAATTTCATTCTTATTTCAATCCTTTTCTTTCTTTCCCTTAATTTTTCTCTATATTCATTTAATGTTTTTTTTTTCATTTTTATTTTTTTATTTATTTATTTATTTTTTTCTTTAGTCCATCATCATTACTATTATGTCTTTCTCGTTAATATTAGCGCTACTAACATTAGCGTTATTACTATTATGATTTCATATTTCATTATTATCATTATCATTATCATTATCGTTATCGTTATCGTTATTTTACTTTATATAAAACATATATAAATACAAACGTACGTACATTTTTGCACGTGTATTTATGCACGTATGTGTATTGATTGAGCATAAAGCAATGGAAATTATCAGTGTTGAATAAAGAACTAATAGAATGAGGAATATTTATTTGTATTGATAAAAATAAGAAAAAGAAATAGTATCATAAGCTCGACTAAGCCATTACGGGGCTTAAAGGCTTTCATGCATTTAAAAATAATAGCCCAGACAAAATAACTAAAAATTTGTCAAGCCACTGGTTAGTCTTTACTCGAAAATGAAATACAGATGCGAGCCGAAGGCTACGCTTCGTCCGGCCTTTTATGTCCACAAGTAGTGTAAACGTGTACCCAATAACTCGTTGAGACACAAAAAGATTTTGAAAATTTAATGAAAAAAAAAAGAAAAAGAAAAAGAAAAAAAAACGGTATTCAACAAAGAAATGTACAATTTACTTTTTGTCATTACGTATATTATAATCATATGGCTTTACAATTTCGAGACTGCGCTGAGCATTTTCAAAATAAAACGCTCGGCTCTACATTTCGCAGGGAAAATCGAATTTTAAAGCACGAGAAGCTTTGACTTTTATTCAGTTATTTTGTCGATAAATAATAAACGATACATAATATGGGTCCTTAGAATAATATCGTCGAAACATTTCGTTTCGAATCGGCATCGTTATACGCCGCCATTCATAAGTCGGATATCCCTCTCGTGAACATCGTGAAGATATTTTCCATCGGAATAGTCTCGCGTATACATGTATAGATGCATGGGTGCGTATGTAAAACTCGTCTAAAATTGTATCATAATATTATCGTAAGGACCTTGTTACTACTAACGTTAAAGGAAGTCTATATATGAACTTAAAAGATAAGGTACATAATATACGTATATAACCATAATTTAAAAATCGAAATTCAATCGAAAATTCATTTTGTATAAATATCACACGATGCACAAGCTTGTTTCCATCGATTAGCTCGTCCTGGGTAACCTCCAACTCGTCAGATAAAGTAATATAAAAATAATAAGAACAAGCGAAAGGGAAAATTGCGTGGGAATGGTACGGGAGAAAGGAAGTAAGGTAGCCAGACTTTCAAATAACTTGTTCACATGATTGGCGCTCGTTAGTGTATGTGTGCACATATATATATAAGATTATTTAAATTTTAATGCATATGAGTGAGTACTTGATTCTAACGATATTTCAAAATATTGCATTTACTCCTAAGTTGACAGATTGCCGTCGCTAATATTCAAAAAGATTTTTTTCTATATATATATATATATAAATCCATGGAACATTCTGTAAGGAAATTAGAAATTCCGATGCGGGTTTTAAAATTGTTTATCTGGTCTGAGAAAATCCGATACGTAATTAGTTATAGGATCGTAATTACACATGAACGTACCGCCTTAACAATTTACAAATTAAATAAAACCGACTTGAGCAGCAACAATGAAGAGTAAAAGTAAAGTGTGGATAATAGAAATAGACTTAAAAATAATGAAAAGCAGCAATCGTTATTAAAAATATTATTATGATAATATGGTTCGTCGGCGTTCTAACTGTAATAGTAATAGTAATAGCAATAGTAATAGTATAGTAATCGTAATACCAATAGCAATAGCAATAGTAATAGTAAATAATAAAAATAAAAATAATAGTAATAGTAATCATCATCATCATCATCATCAACAACAATATCATTATCATGGCCGTCATCGTAGTAGTCGTCGTCCTCGTAGCCGTCCTCGTAGCCGTCCTCGTAGACATCCTCGTAGACATCCTCGTAGACGTCCGTATAGTCGTCCCCGCAGTAATACAGTGATCATGGTAATAATCGTCGTATTCGTAAGGAGAATAAATAGCGATAATAGCAGACTTTCAACAAGCTACGTTAGTATTTATATGTACAAGAGCCAGAGGTGGTAATGGGATTGCAGGTTGCCGAGTTTGGGAAGGTGTCAGAGGCGCAGCTGCTTCATGTGGCAGTCGTCAGAGTGGAGGTCGTGGCGGATGTGACGGTGGCCGTCGCCGTGACCGAGGTGGAGGTGGCCGTAGTTGTGGTCGACGTCGTGTCCTTCGCGTTCGTCGAGCGGACGTAGAAGAGGAGGTAAGGCGTCGCGGAGTTTCGCGAGTTCGGGGCAAGCTTGTCCTGGAGCTCGCGCACGGGAATAACGCGGACAGCCTCGTCGTCGCACTCGAGCCAGGTGCCGCTCTCGTGCCGCGAGGTCTGTCTGATGCCGCAGCACTCGTTACCGCGGCAGCCCTGATACTGCTGCTGCTGCTGCTGCTGCTGATGATGATGGTGGTGATGGTGATGATGGTACTGCTGGTACTGATGCTGCTTACCACGCAGCAGTGGCTCTTTGTTCTCGTTAACGGTCGACTTGTTTCCAAAGCAGCTCAGCAAGGCCGTCGCTATCTTATTATTGTCCGAGCCATGATGGCCGTTCGCTTGGCCACCCGTCACTTGATGATTCTGCTGTTGCTGTTGCTGACCTTGCTGTTGTTGACATTGCTGTTGTAGACCTTGCTGTTGCTGCTGCTGCTGCTGCTGCTGTAACGGTTGTTGCTGACTCTGCGGCTGTTGTTGTTGTAACTGCTGCTGCTGCTGCTGCGGCTGCTGTTGTTGTTGCTATTAAGCAGGAATGTCATTACTTAAAGGGGTGTCTCTGCGCCCACTTAAACCAGTGGACTTAAAAAATATCTCACATTTACAGCTAATTTTATTTACAAATGAATTTCATTTCAATTCACATCTATCTCATTAAGCTTTATATTATTCTTATTAAGTAATCAACAAATATAATTCAATAAGGCTTAATGTATAAATAATATTCTTTATTTATTTACTGTTTTTTTAAACAAATTCACTTATTGTTATAAATAATAATTACTTTTATTTTCATGAATATTTGAACGTAAGGAATGAAATTTAATTAAGGCTCGCCACCCTCTCATCCGGAGCCGACACCCTAAAGAAGAAGAGTTTTTGTCTACCCTCGTCTACCCCATTGAGGAAAAACACGTCAATTAGCGCCTAACAACTTGGGTCGAAGGTGTCTGACGACACAACTTACTGTGTACATTAAACCAGAGGAGGGGACACATGCACCCGGAAATACGGATGCATAGAAGCTCTTGCAACTGGAAAACCCCGACTAGCCAGAAAATGTTCCCATCATGTACCTAATAAGGAGGAGGAACCGCGGGTACAGCCTTCAGCTGCCAGATTCAATGCCATCCTGACCTGGGTTTTTTGGCCAGGAATGCAAAAGAGAGTCCTTACATCTACGGTTTCATCCTCATCTCAAAGACACGACCCATTTCGCTATCTCGGTCTTCCCCGGGTAGCAGGCGTCGGCCGATATCGATAACGGATTCCTTGACCGCGAGGTCTCTTCCACCCCCCCCCGCCCCTCAAGCCTTATAAACACCACGCACGAACTACAAAGCGATTGTTAGCTTCTACGCGCCAGACGCGCCGGGCCGCGAAACGAAACAGAGCGAGACGACGAAACAATGGAAGACCTACAAGAGGTAACGTGTCTCGGCCGTCCCCGCAATTTCTCGCGGTGCGCTCACTCCCCCCTCCCCTTAAAAGAGGCACGTCAATGTATTTACGCATTCGCGCAGACTTCATTACCCGACTTATAAAATGAATTTTATAAGACTCAATCGGAAAGGCATTGAGAGTATTGAAAGCATTGAATATATCTACAAACAGTGTATAAATACGATTCCTATAATTGCGGAGGCGATTTAGTTGCAGGCAATGAAGAGTAGAAAATTATCTGTAATAAGTCGTGTAAGTGGGTCGGCCACCAGTACGACGACCAAGTCCTTAGTGAAAATAATAAAAGAACGATGTTGCTCTGCTGTTGATTAAAATGAAGGCAACGGTTGGTGGCAAACAGTCGCATTATCCGTAAGGAGCGAGTAAGACTTTTTAAAAGCGACGAAAGCAAATTAGTCTTCCGCTCGAGTTGCGAATCATGCGCGATAAAGGATAGGGAAATTTATTATTAATTGGGCTTGGGTCGAGCAAGACTGTTCCGCTCTCGAAAAGCAATCGTTACGGGCGCACACGCACTCGTTCGTGAAAAGATTAATTTAAGAGCTGCTGCCACGGGTTGTCCAACTGGCACGTGATAAGTCCAAGTATTTTAGAGACTGATCGAAGAGTTTTTCATGATTTCGTTTCGTCACTCGCTCTATGATCTCAATGATCTCGAAGACGATTAATAGATTTTACGAGACCCGTTTTTCACTTTATAATCGGCAATGTTTATATGACATCCACCGCTTCAGATACATTACGACTGAGGGGGGAATTTTTTTAATGAAAGCTCAAGCCTCGTTTCAATTCAATATACATACGCTCAGTGGCGGTCGTCGCTTGGCTGCTAATTTTAGCAAAAATAGTTTAAAGCTACGTTTATCACTTGCGCCCTTAAAAGGACGGATCTCTCCCTCCAACTTCAAATGAAGATAATTGTCTTCTAACAGATGATCATCGATGTCAGATGATTCGTCATATGTACCTTTACAAATACCATTATAAATTTATCAAATTACTTTACAACTGTTAATAGTTAAGAGAAGAAGTTGATACAAAATCTACAAAGAGCTGAATCTGAATAGATAAAATTTATTGTCCGATTAAATCATTTTAAATGTACTTATCGAATTTTCTTACTATTTCATTTGGGCATTGTATGTAATAAATATATTATCATGATTCATCGCAATTACATTAATCTTACATTCGCTGCTGAGCAATAAAAGAAATTACTATATAAGTTATATAGTGGTAAGCATGAATTAAAACAAAAACTGAAAACTGTATGTCTCTTAATCTTGACTCTTAATCACAGTTTGAATCTTGTATCAAAAAGAGAAGAAAAAAAGTAGATACAACATATAGTACAAATATATTAAGAACAGATGTATTGTATGGGAATCGTACTTATAAGTATTAGTGTAATATAAGAAATTCTGTATAACCTGATTGCTGTATTGTCTGTGAGGGCAGTCACGTTGACACTGCTGATACTCTGCATGAACAGAGTCACTGGGCAAACGCGTATAAGCAACGTAATGACCTGCTGTCATTGTAGCTCCTTGATGCATTATAACAGAATAGAGGTTATAAACATGACGCTGTTGAAGCTCTTTATGTTGAGTACTGGAGGAACCCTGGGTAGCTGAGAGTTGAGATTGATCGGTTATGATATTGCATTGTTCACAGAAACACTGCAGAGTTAATGGCGTCGGCATGTGATTGTTAATCTTTTCCATTGAACTATAAAACAATAATGAAGTTCACATAAATACAGATAATATGCAGTACATATGTAGTTGCTTAATAAATATAAGGTACCTCATACAATTAATAAATGTTAACTTTACAACTATATTTTAAACACATAAAGTTAAAGGCACACCATAAACAAAAGTGATACTAATATTTACTTATAGAGAGCGCGCGCGCGCGTGTGTGTGTGTGTGCGTGTGTGTGTGAGAGAGAGAGAGAATATAATACAACTAAAGGTTTATTAAATTAAATAATATCCGTTACCCTGCTGCAGTGGAAAATCGTTCCAATTGTAGAATAAGTAGTCTCGGTAGGGAAGGGAAACATACAGCTCGTGTAGCCTCATTGTATCGAAGACACGTAGCACACCAATATTTGTTTGAACCAAATAACAGTTCACTAGTCACAACAGCCTTTCTAAAGATCGCGCTACAATCCAACGTTTTTCCATCTTCATCTAAAACAAAAAGTATCCTATATTAGTCTGGTCTTTTGTAACATCGTGGAGAAAAAGTATGGAAAAGACAGAAAGTAGATGAGCCACTGAGGTGTATTTGGATTTATTCTCTTTGGATAAAGGCAAAAGTCGAACCTTTTTCATTTGATCGATCGATGGGTACGCAGATGTCGCAAAAAGTCTCTTTTCTCTCAGTAACTTGCTCGCACTCCAGACACGTAGTCCGCAGAAGGCTGACTCCTTCGAAATCTTCGGATATAAAGCACTTCTTGTTTTCTAATTGGGTGAAGGTATTGACGTCGCCGTTCACAGCCGAGGGTATAACCAAACCGTTCTCCAGGGGGTGAAGACCCGACGTAGAGGACCTGACGCACATACCATTGAGGCTCGTTTGCACAAGGCCGCTGGCACTCGTGGCTCGGACCGAGCTCGCTGCCGGCTTTTTCTTTTGCTTCTGTAGCTTACGACTGCCGCGCTTGTTGCTCTCCAGTTGCACGCCCCGGTCCTGCAACAAGTCCATCTGGGTACTGGACCCGGCATCGACGCGCCAATTGAACTGGTTCTCTCGCGTCCTCACGTAAAGTTGAAACGTCTCGCGGATGTTGTCGAGTAGACAGACGAGCAACTCGTGTGCGTCCTGCTGCTGATTACCTTCGAATATCGTATTCACGTCCCTGAAAAATGACATGGTCTACCTTTATTCCTAATATTAATCTATCCCGTTTATTGCGTCAGATTAATTCTTTTAAACGCCTTTTCATGTAAAATATTATTTATTCCAATGTCTGAATAAAAACAAAAAGCATATGTAAAGAGTGGTGCAAAGTCATAATTACCTTAGTGCTTGCAAAAAGGCATCGGGCTGAAAAGGTTCGGTATTTTCTCTGGTTTCTAATTCTCTTAATGATACAAATAATTCATGTAACCTTTCAGTAGCTACTTGAATTCGAGGTTTATTCAGTTCTGTTGCTGCATTTATAGCTGTTAGCGATGGAAGATCTTTACTACTCCAACTACGACTATTATTTGTTGTTGACGTGCCAGTTCTACCTAGCGATGATATTTTTATCTGCGATAACAAAAAGAAAAATTACAAAGTTCGAATAATAATCTTGAAACGTAAATTACATAAAATGACAGATGTAGCTTGATAAATAGGCGCATTTGGTTTTTCAAATGCAGGCGAACATAGGCGGTCGCATATAAGTCATTTTTTGCGAAATTAATAATGTCAACGACAATAAAAATTTATTATAAAAGCCATCCCTACCAAAAAAAGTAAAAGAAAAATCATTGTACCTGAGTCCTGTAAATAGACCGAATTGACAATGGAGAATTCATTGCTATTCTCACTCTCGCATTAGTTATAATTCGTATATTGGCAATAAATAATTTGAGAATGAAAATTTTGTGTGGTGTTATTCTTTTACAACAACCCTAAAGTGGTATTTTGGTTCCTAATGAAATATCTTAAAAAGCTTTTGCTTACTTTTGTTTGAAATTGCTTTTCGCTGATTACAGATAAATCTGTCGCTAAATGATGAAGATTGTGTAAGAAGGATGGTGTACATCGTAGCGTATAAAGTATACTATTTAAAAAGCAAGTATTGCCTAAATTGCACAAAGTTGCTATTCGTAAGCCTCCAATAATAATATTAGATGTTATGTCGCAGCCAAGGTCTCGATGATTACTACCTAGCCTTTGGAAATCATTCAACATTTTGCCTGTACCTGTGCAAAAAAAATATCAAGAAAATTAGAGGTTATAGATCTATTATTACGTTAAGAATTATTCATAAGAAAAGTAAGCTGTTGAACTAGTTTCTTTCTATTTGAAATAAAAATTTTTAAAAATTCGGAGAGACTTTATTATTAAGAGTAATTTTAACAATACTTGTCTTGTAGAAGAGAGTATGAAGAAGCACGTATGTAGGCAATGAAAATGAACGGGCGGGCAATGGATGACTTTGACTTTATAATGAAGGTATTGTGAATTACAGCAGGCCCGATAAGAACAAGAGCTCACTTAATTGAAAAGGACGCGTTTGGCTAGTACCAGCACGGCCAGCAGTTTGAAGATCAGATTTGTTTTTGTTGATGCCTTGATTACGTCTTTCTGACAAAGTCGATAAAGAGAGACAAAGTTTCTTCTTTGGTGGGTTTGGCTGGTCATCAGTATCCTCCTCTGCTTCTAATACTGTCATTTTCTATTGATCTACAAGTAACAATGATTGAATGTGAATGATTTGAGGTAAGGTACATAAGGCAGGAGCAGACTGCAGGAGCAAGGCTCAATTAAAATGCAAGTCTTGTAAATAAGGGAGATAAGGCGGAGATGATCCTCGTTACCTCCGAGCGATAAAGCGATCGTGGGGCGGCCCGTAGCATCGGGATCAATATAATACTCACTTTGTATCGCTGACTGGAGTCATGGAACGTCAGGAGAAAGAAATCTCAAAGCCCCGGATCCCAAGCCGAATGGATAATTCCGCTGGCGCGTCTTTTTTTCTTCTCCCCCTGGTTCTAACGTAGCTCGTTCGCGCGGATTGGCACGTATGGCTGGCCCAGCGCTGCAGAAGGGGTCAGCGGGGAAAGGGGGGAGGGGGGCGCGCGAGGATGCACCGCGACCTGGAGGGAGATAACGAAGCTCGATGCACGCGCGTACCCTACTACATCCTTCACCACCTGTTCGGCGAGGGAGCAGGACCGAGGAACGGCAGCTAGTCTTTAAATCCGGTGCTGGCACCGATTAACACAAGCCCCTGCGTAACTGTGTGCGCTCCCATACACAATAGCCGATTGTACATACGGCATTATACACATAATTTAACCGCCTACGCGCTAACTCTCGGTGATGCGTGCATGCGCGAGAGCGTCTTTCGGTCACTTTTCTCCCGAGAGCGACGACTATTCCTCACAAGCCATTGTTGTGCGCTGACGCCATTGGACGACTCCGTAGAAAGTGGACAACGTCGCCCTAACAACGTCTCTCTTTCTCTCCTTCCGTCTACTCTCGCTATGCAAGCCCTCAGTCACTAACTAACACACGCACAGATCTGCCCGGCCCACACACCTCTGTATAGCGACAGCATCCTCCTACCACCACGTCTGAGCCAGCCAACCTCTACCTACCGGAGCCTGCAATTTTTAACGCTCCCCCGCCCGCCGCTCCTACCCCTGCCCTGTACACACATATGCTACGCACACGCGCACGCACGAAAGCCCAGTGCTCGAAGGGCGAGCGTCGAGCCGCCAGCCCGTCTTTTACATATAGAAGAAGAAGAAGAAGAAGAAGAAGAAGAAAGAAAGAAAGAAAGAAAAGAAATAAAAGCCGTGTGGCGTCGGGAACTCTGCGACCGACTGAGATACTGATCAGAGGAGAAAATAAAGAGGCTGGCCCCGTCTTACGAGCGCGGTGTCGAATTGCCCCGGATTTCACCTTTTTCAGAATACGTACAGCACCTGTTTCGAATTCCCCCGAACCTATTCATTCATTTTCGCGAGAAACCTCTTGGTGGTCTCCTCCCAACGATAACTCGCACCCGTCTTATTTAGGAATTATTATTATTATTGTTGTTGATGTTGCTGTTGGCTCCTCTCACCCCCACTCGGCATTTTCATTTCTGGCCCCTCCTCGCGACGTTCCTCCCGACCGAACAGAAATCCACCACCACCTCCGAATCTCTTTTCCTTTATTCTCTTCCATTTTATTCTTCTTCTTCTTCTTCTTCTTCTTCTTCTTCTTCTTCTTCTTCTTCTTCTGCTTCTTCACCTTCTTCTTCTTTGCTTTCTTTTTTTTTGTTTTGTTTTTTTTTGTTTTGTTTTTTTTTCTTTTGCTTTTCTCCGATTTGCGCTAACGTCGGCTCGCTGTCGCGGGAGCTTTACGGCGCGAATCGAGGATTCAAGACCTCTTTCACGATATCGTATGCGGATCGAAGGGAAACGGGGAACGTAATGCCGACTTTCATTTCAACGTCACGCGAGGACACGCGACTTCGCTTGCGTTCCAATTGCTTTTTAATTAACTTAATTATTTATCCGCTCAATCCTAATCTACCGGCCGCAAATAGATAATATGTTCTTTTCTTGCACAAGTAAGTTTTATTAACGGCGAGCTCAATGTATTTATCATAAATAACCACCGCGAGTCCTAATAAATCTTCGTGATTGCCCTGTGACCGCTGCGGGCGAGGTGCTTCTGCTATCGGGATATTAATTTTAAGGAAATGACAAACGAGTTTGCTGCTCCTTTTGCCGTCTTTCGCCGTCTTTCGCCGTCTCGTCTCGAGCGAGAGTCCAGAGAGCAAAACTTATTCCTTATCCTTATTCATAATATTATCGGCAATGCAACTGACTGCTTTCAATTGTACGAGCGAACTCGACAACTGCGCCCATCACTATGCTATAATATCTTTAGAAGCGATTGCAAAAGTATTTTCAAGTAAAATATTTTATACGAAAAAAAAAAAAAAAAAAAAATCAATTTTCAAATGTGCTCAGGTTTGTTGCTCCGTGACCAATCACTGCTTTCCACTCGTCGGAGGAACGTCACTTCTATTCATTCCGGCAGCATATAAATTTCGATAGAGAGCAATAAAAAACAAAGGTAAACAACAAACTCCCTCCACTCGAGGCATAAATTATAAAAATGACGAATATACAAATAAACCAATAAGGTCAGATCGGGGATACATAACAAATGCTGCTTTAACAAATATTACATGTGTATGTCTGAAATTATTGATTGCCGAAGAAAATCGGTAAAAAAATAATAACGCGACCTCACTGTGCAAACCTTTTCTTTCTTTCTTTCTTTATTTCTTTCCTTTTCTTTCCTTTTCTTTTCTTTTCTTTTCTTTTAGTTTAGTACAGCCGTGCGACGTTGATATTTTAAGAAATCTAAAATAATACCGTGCACATTGTGCACATTGTGTAATTATACTTTATTTCTCCGGACTGCCACGGATCCCGAAAACTCCGTTTCAATATAATTTTTATTGGTTTTGCTAGTAAAAACATAACTAACAGTTGCAATCCATTACATTTATTTGATAGACTTGTAAGCGAATCCCAATATTTGAACATAATTTTTCTAGAGGACTATTATAACATGGAATATATTTTTTTGAGAAATATAATATATGACATATGGTAATGATATGTTTTACATACTTTTAATTCAAATTCGAACCTGCAATTTTTTTGCAGAAAAAAATTCGCCTTTCAAATAACGTAAATTTGCACTTTACTGAAATTCGAAGCAATATAAAATTTCAAAAAATGTATTCGAATCATATTATCGCGTCATATGAGCTTGTGAGTCTCAATACCCGTCTCGTCGTTATTTTAAAAATAAATCCACTCGTATTCCAACATTTTGCTCTTTAATTTAACAATTGAACCGATCGATCCCCTCTAAACAAAAAAAAAAACAAAAAAAAACGGGGGCCCTAGTTCTTCATTTTTTTTATTTATTCTTTATTTTTTTAATTTTTTTATTCTAGCACAAACAGCTGCGGTCTCAATCATTTTTAAAAATTTCTTCTCGTAGTAACCGACGAGTGCTTAAATTAACAAAACAAAAGTTTTATTTCGAAGCGGAACCTAGGTTAAAAGAATTATTCTTTATTAATTAACAGTACTTTATTAATCTAACAAAAAGTTATACAATGGTCTCAGGCGCTTTTATATGAATAGACAAAACTTACATTATTACCCTGCACTTGTTTTTTTGGTATATTAAATTTGGTATATTAATTTAAAAAACTATCAATAAATTAGATATAGATTAGACAGCTCCCTCGAGGCGGCGAAAGTTTATAAAATTCGCAATTTGTGTAAAATCTGCGTTGTAGGAGGAAAATAAATGTCGTCTTTGTCGCTCCTTTTCAGAGGATCGACTTGCAAGAGTAAATAAATTTGTAATGTTGATACTGAAGAGTATCATCTATTGTTTCGGATGTATGCACGTTATGCGTACATATAAAGACGCCATTCGCATTAACAGGCATTTGATAGTATTACAGAAAGCGAGTCATGCCAACGACGAAATAATTACGAATACTCTACCCGCATTAATAACCAAGTCCAATGGCGATATCACATTAAGTTTTATATTAATTAGAAGAAATTTGAAACCGACGATAAAGCGGCTTGATTGTACGAATGTCGATGCAAACAAATATTAAATATACATTTTTATTATGTTATGCCGTTGGTTCAACTGAAAATATTGAAAATGATTAATAAACGAGGGCGAGAGAGAAAGAAGGATTCATGTTACAACTCTACTTGTTCTTACAACACGATTAGTAAATATTACACATTTACAGTGTTGATAAGCTGTCAAACTTCTGAATGTATACAGTTCCAAGTAATCTAAAGAATTCTAATTACTTAATAAATCGAACGAACGTTCACTTTAATATTTGATGTATTTGCAAGATGGAAAATTTGCTTTGCACCAGGATTACGAGATCGAATCTGTGGTATCTACTAAAATTCTGAACCAATTGAACAAGATATATTGCGATATCAGTTGGTTGTTCGTATCTCGATGACTCTTTCGTTCCCAACGGCTCGTAAATAATGGACGATCGTAGATGTCCCTCTGAAAATCCCGATTAAGCTCTGACCCGTCAGGTTGCTGCTGCTTGTTGTACCGCCTCCACTCCTCTTTGACACGCCGTTTCCTTATTTGTAATGGAGATATTGAGCGAAAAGAAATTACCGCTTCATCAATTATCGTATCTCGGAAAACCTTGTTGAAAATAATTTTATATTTATGTTATTATTCGTCTTGTCACCCGCGCTCGCTTCCTTTTTTCTTCATCTTTACAATCAAATGCAAACGTCTAAACAACATTTTTTATCAAAATAAAACCTTTCTCATTACCGGAAACTTGTGCTCTGCAGACAAAAATCATTCTCATGTTAGCTTTGAGAATTTGTCAATACAAGTTGCGTAAACCTTCGATTTATTTGAAGACATTGTTTCTCGTATACTTTAGCGGTCGTGCGGATAAAAGGCCACTCTATACATTTACATTCTCTATTATCTGTTCAACAACAATTCTCTTTGAAACTTTTCTCCCTACGTCTTCTTGTCAGCATATCGACAATGAAACGACGATGTCTCGTGCAGCCTTGCGATCCATGTATTTTGGTTCTTCTACTATTACTTTATAAAGCTCTTATTTTCACGAATTATATATTAAAAAAAAAAAAAAAAAAAAAAAAACGTAGACTTTTCAATATTCGGATATTTGAGACGCAATAAATAAATAGCCTGCAAGGTTATTGCGTCACGGTTGTCCTAGAACAATATGCACCATACATGCATTCATGACCTTTAACGAGAAACTGAAGTTTAAATTTCATCAAATCTTGCGGCTTTGAGTTTAAAATCAATTTTAACCTTAATCAACATCAAATACTTAACGATTCATTCGAATATACTGTATCTATTACGGGTTTCCAATATTTTCTTGCGAATTAAAGTACTACATGGTATATATTGTAAGATATATATTTCATTTTTTCATTTCGACCAATTTAATCATTGCAACGAGAACAAAAATTAAAAATATTACATTACAAATATCAATGGTACTTATGATTGTTGTATTTACATAGAGCTAAACAATTATTGATAAATCAGTTTTCTCGTACTTGAATATAGAGTTTCATTTCAATAATGCATTTTGATTTTCTCAAATAGATGTTTTTTTTTTTTTAACATTATATAAGGTTCCAAGACTTAAGATTAACAAATAGCAAATAAATAAATGATAAGTAGCCTTTTCGAAAAAGATTACAAAGTTCTATTTATTCTTTATTTATGTTTAATAATAATTGAATTAGTGTGCTAGCAAATTTATAAAATATCTTGTAAGTGTAATTAACAGGTTTTCAGGTATTGTACTGCATAGTAAATATCAAGTTTAGAGTACTAAATACTGTATATAAGTTATCGCGATTTTATTTTTTTACCGATTAAAAAAAATTCTTACAAAAAATAACTATTGTTTTAATGATTCTGGTATAAATCAGTAATGTAAGAATGTAAAAATGTCCGTATTATTCATGTAATCATGAAAAAGTACATTTGCTGTGCTTCGTACAAGAAAGAGTACTACTTTTAAATAAGAATTTATAGAAAACACAATGAGTAAAACAAACGATTCAGTAAGTAAAATTTGTCTGCACAGATCGCAATGTTACTTTAGGACGGACATTGTACAAATTGTGCATTATACATTAAAAGAAAAAAAAACGATAGTGAAAATATAATTGAACGCACTGCAAGTGATTAATATGTATTAATCAGCAGTCGCTCACTTCTCGTGGTCTCAAAGTTGAAGTTCTTATTACTATTTGCATATAACGTTATTAATTGACGATCGGAATTTATTTTATTTATAAATTTTATTAAAATAATTGAATTAAACAAAGAAAAGTTATATGTATGCGAATGTATATGAATTACACAAAAGATTTCGTTACAAACAAATGCTCTCTCTCTCTCTCTCTCTCTGCTTCATCATATAGTTCGTAGCGAAATACAAGTAACTTATCAGCACTAAAAAAAGAAAATTATCAGTGCGTAGAAACTACGAGAAAATTAGCAAATACGCAAATATAAAAAATGACTACTTTACTTAATCGTTCGTATTAAACGTCCGTTGCGATCAGAAGCCCTGATTTGACTCTCGGTATAATCACCAAGCAGACTGACGGCTTTTCACGTAAAAAATATAATAATATATACATAGCAATGAATGTCGCTTTCTTCAATCCTTATTTAGAAATTCTTAAAAAGCTCAGAGAACATATGACTGTAAAAAAATGTAGGATAAGGAATAACGTCGAAATGAAACGATAAAGAAGATGGTAATGAAAATTATAAGTATTTTGTATGTCATTGTTTTGATTTAACCAGAAATAATAATAAGGTGAGAAAATTTTTGGCCACTGTTATCATTCGTTAAACTACAGAGAATCCCGATTCTGAAAAAGCATGCGGGCAAACGGTAGAAAAATAACTTCCAAGTAATTCTGTTTCTCGTGCAGACAATATTCATTTATAATTGTTCGATGCACGGCGGAATATTGGATACATCGTTTGCGGACACAAAAGCGCGTCTGTGACGAAGATACGCGAAACCGAACGCCGATAAAGACGTTCCCCGCTTCGCCCTTCCCCCCATTCCCGCTGCCGCACTCCCGTAATCGCGTTACACCTCCGTGGCGACGGATCTCGAGCTCATTATAAAAAAATAATACGATGAGAGTCGCGGGGACAATAAACGGGAAAAGTCCGCTTAAATTGAAAATCTAATTATAGTTTAACAAATGGGATACTGGTTCTCGCCATCTGGCGGTGGCGCGTAGCCATTTTTGGAATCTTTTATTCAGTGAATCACAACGAGGATTATTGGCTGCGACCCGACTCTTTCTCTCGCGAGATGCCGAGAAAAAACGATCCTCGCAGAGCCGACTCTCCACTTAACTAAACAAAGCGCGCCGCCGCCATAGAAAGAAAATAAAATGCTTTTAGTTAAATAATGGCTAATCGAAGGCAATTGCGTTGAAATGCTTTGGTAAATGAAGGCTTTGGTAAACGAAAGGGGCGAAGGTTGGGGGGGGGGGAGTGGCAGGTGAATTGATCGGCGGACTCGGGCCAGGAATCGTCATTAATCCATCTCGAAATAAGCGTCGAGAGCTTGAAAGTATTTTTAATAGATTCTTAACGGCAAACTTCTTTTTACTACGAGTAGAGCCGCTTCTAATCGCTCTGGGACGTTAAACCCAAAAGTATACCACCACGCGACTATCCACTCGCGCATTAATGACAATAGAAACGACGACTTCGAAGACGACTCCTCCTTCTACTTCTCCTACGCTTTCTCCACCGACGGCTCCACCTCCTCCTCCTCCTCCGACGACGATTGTTCACGATAATCAGGGCGTTAATAAAATATAAAGAAACTCCGTTGCCTGGAGCCGGGGACGCTAATCTTGCCTACATCTCTTACGCTATTTGTTGAGCAAAAGAACGTATGGGAAGGAACGGGAAGGGAAGGGAAAGAAGGCATCGCCGGAAAGAGGGAGGTATCGACGTTTTACGAAACGATGATTTGCAATACCGACCGCTAACTTATTCTGACATTATCCGAGTGCTGTCTCTCTTTGTTGCAGAGTTAACCTCCAATAATCATAGAAGCAAGAGGCCGAAGCCAAAATTTATACCAACTTGACGCATGGATTTCTTACGGATCCACATTCCGTCTATATATCGACTTTTGCTTATATGAGCCTCTTTCCCTCCCTACGTGACTGTTCAAACAATGAGGCTAGCAATGACAAAATCGAAGGGCTTCCTCGGCCAATACAAAGCGCCCTTCTCCTTACGTGTATTACATAGTACTAATGTAGGGCTTGAGTGCAAGGTCAGAGTAGCTTCCTCGATAATCAGTTTGTCGACTAACGTAATTATCTCTCTCTCTCTCTCTCTCTCTCTTTATAGCGCGCGCGCTCGAACCCGCGAGCTGCTACATGATCCAAGAGAAGAGCCGAGAAGTTCGGAGCGAGAGTCTGACAGAGAAAAGGAGAGAACGTAATGGAGAGACTCGACTTCCTCACCTCGTCGAATAACGATAGAGCGAAGAGCTGAGAGAGAGAGTTTATTGCATCATCCGGGACAAGTTTTCAGCGTCGGTGGGAAAAAAGTCGCGCGACTCTTCATATCGATAAGCGTAATCGTCCAAAGATGGCCTTGGCTTTGCGCGCGAACCCGAGGAAGCCCAGAGCGGCCTGATAATAATAAAAATAATAACGGACGAGTGGACCGACGAGGGGCGGCTGGCCCGAGGGCGGGAAGGGAGGATAGGTTAAGAAAAATTGCATCAGCGTTGCCCGTAAAAAGGCGCAGCGGAGAGAGAGAGAGAGAGTGAGAGAGAGAGAGAGAGAGAGAGAGAGAGAGGTCCGCTCGGAGCCTTCGAGAAGCTTTTCCTCTCGACGTCTCCCTCCGCGGCCTGGCGCACGCTAGAGCGAGAGCGAAAGGAAGCGAGTGCGCCAACTCCCTCCTGCTCTGCTCCTCCGCCATCTCCTCGTCGTGGCTGCCCTCGCGCCAGCTCCCCGCCGACGCGCGCATACAAAAACCTCGCGGTGCCAAAGGATAGGCAGTTAGAGGTAAAGCCGAGAGCACGCCTCCTTCTGTCCCCCGCTTGCCTCGCGGTCCCACCACCGCCACCTACATGATCGCGCACGTACACAGCAGCAGCGGCGATAGAGCCACCGAGTTCACGGCATTGGCGAACGCGCGACCACGGCTACTTTCCTCTACCTCCTCTACATCCTCCTCCCACCCCCGCCCCTCTGATTGTATCGTCAAACTGGCCCGTACTCCTCCCGCGAGCGGTTAAGCGGCGACCCTGGGCCACTCCGGACCCCTCTTTGCAGCGCGACACGCATCTACGTCCGTGTAGGTGGCCGTACACGTACGTGATGTGCTCTGGATGAGTGCATGTATGAGAGAGAGAGCGTGCCTCGTGAGAGCCGAGGCGCTGCCGCTGCCACCGCCGCCGACGCTTCTGCTGGTACTGCTGGTACTGCTGCTTTGTAAAATGGCGGTAGGCGACGGTGCGCTGCTGACGATCACCATCGGCGCCGAGCGCTGAGGGACGACACGCGTTAACGCACACGCGCGCGCGCGCGCTCATAACCGTGGCCAGTGAGACCGAGAGCCGACGAGCCCCCGACTAGGGCCCTTCTCCAAAGCTTAACTCCACGATCTCGAGGTCGTCGTCCACGACGTCCACATCCGCGTTCGGTTCTCCCGCGAGTTTTTTTTCCTCATCTCTGTGCGTGGCTCACTGCGAGTGTGCGCGTGTGCATGAGGAGTAGCAGCACTAGCACCAGTAGCAGCAGCAGCAGCAGCATCATCATCATCTCGACTCGCGGTGCACGCTAAGAGACGCATCGACCCGATCGGATTCATCGAGAGCGACGGCCAGGATTCGTACGCTGTAGCTAGACCGAAGAGCTGACCGTTTACTCGCCTCCCTCCTCCTCCACCTCCTCATACATTTTCCGCGACCCTCCGCGCCCCCACCTCTCGGGGCGAGGGCGCGTTCGGAGCCGGCGCTTGCCCGCTCCCACCGATCGCTCCGCAGCTAAGTCTTCTCGGCAGGGTTAAAGGAGGACACGGAGCAAAAAGGACGGAGTCAGTTGGATCGCACTACTGTTATCTCCATTGGGAACGCGAGAGAGACGTTACTGAGACACCGCGACGGCGAAACGAAGATAGAAGGCTGAACGAGCTAGCGAGAGTGTGAGATATATATATATATATATATATATAGAGAGAGAGAGAGAGAGAGAGAGAGAGTGTGTGAGTACGTGGGTGTACTGTACGTGCGTGCGCGGTGCGTGTGCTTGAAAGAGAGAGAGAGAGAGAGAGAGAGCGCGCAACACTACACCACGATCATCGACAGACCGTCGTGCGGCGCAGCGACGGAGAGAGCCGCGCGATGCCCCTGCTGACGCGCCTCGCGTCCGGTTTACCTGAGCAGCAGCATCGAGAGGACGAAGGGGCGCCTTCGGCAGCGCTGACGACGACCGCGAACGACTACAAGGTCGCCGTACAGTAAGTACGTATTTGTCTTTTTAGCCTTGGCTCAGGGCGCGCGCCCGTTCTCACGGGGCCTCCTCTATTAAATCTTCCCCAAAATTCGGGAAAGAGTACCTTCCCGACACGATACCTGGCCCTCCTTTCGATAATACCCCTCTACTCGTCATGACCCCTCGACAATGCCCTCTCAGCCGAAATTTCACATTCTAACGCTCCTCGGAGTGCGCATTTTCTACAGAACTCGTCCCTCCTTCTCTCACCTTCCGCCGAGCGCGAGCATCTTCGAGCCGTTCTCTACGCACTTTCATAGGTTAGGTTCTCACCTTTTCTTCATTGCTATTGTTAATGGGTATGGGCGGGCGGGAGGGCGTGCAGACAGGCGGGCAGCAGCAGCTTGGGGGATAAAGACCCGAAAGGAGCAGGAAGGACGACGGGTGGAAGGTCGGATGGCGGGCGGGAGGGAGGGAGGGATGGAGCGACGGAGGTTCACAAGGTGTACAACGCGCATGGGGGGAAGCTGGTCGCAAATAATTTTCGGCCGTTCGTTATCATGGCCAAATGCAATCGAAAGCTGTTTCTGCTTTTGCTTCTGCTCTGCTTTGCTCTGCTCTACTCGACTCGGCTCGGCTCCGCTCGGCTCGGCTCGGCTCATCTTCAGCTGTAGATAGTGAGGAATACATAGAACGAGAGAAAGAGAGAGAGAGAGAGAGAGAGAGAGAGAGAGAGAGAGTGAGAGAGCGGGCGCGGAAGGGAGGAAGAAGATCGGGCCAAGAGTAACGATAAAAATAAAGAAAGCCAGCATTCGTGATCTAGTTGGATGGTTTCGCGCATTCGTAAGGTCTTGAAGACGCGGCTCGCTTCGACGACGACATTAATGACTCGGGCGCATGTTCGATATATTATCCTTTCATGCTGGCCCCGTATGCGCCTATTGTTATAAACATGCTTATTATCAGTTGCCGCCTTGTTTAATCGGCTTAGGCGCCAATAGTCACGACCTCCTCGTTGGGCATACTAACAACGTGCGTTACGAAAATATTTTCCATAATTGCAATTTTTCAAGACTCTGCTTCGGGTTCCAGCAGCTACCGTTTCACCTTCTTTTTTCCTCGCTTATTTTATAAATCCGCCTCCTTCGGCAACGTTGTACATTCAAGTCGCCGTCGTCGGGCCGCTCTTGCGCCCATTGCCACTAACGACATATTCCTTCAAAGCAACTGTGCTTTTAAAAAAACAAAAACGTTATCATGCCAGAGTGACGAGATATTCGTTAGCAGCGTAGCTCGGGAAGTTTTTTAAACTTTGTCAACTGAAAAAGGCGTGAGCTAGCGAGTCGCCGTTGTCGTCGCCCTCGAGTGTTTACTCCCTTCTGGGTACAGCTTTTGTTCATACGCTATTTATTCTATCCTTATCCTTGTATTTCGTTTTTATCTGACGTACGGTCGTCTCCGCCTGCGTGCGTCTGCTGCGCGCTGTTATTTCCCTCCCCCCGCGGCGCGCGGAATACTTTTTTTCTTCCTCTTTTTTTTTTCCTTTCCTTTCTTTCTTTTCCCCTCGACAATGCTGGCTAACTGGGAGGTGTTCCGCGAAAAAGCCGCTGCCCGCACTCCCGTCCCGAGCCTTCATTCAAATCCGAATTCAAACAGTTTGAATTTCAAAGTGGATTGTCTCCGACACACGGCTCCACGCTCCTCCTCTGCAGACTATCGACGACTATTAAGAATCGCTACGTAATTACCCTTAGTCTGACCGACAGAGGTACAGAGGGATGCGCGCCGATAATTACTCTCCGCACGGAAAAAGCCATTAATTCCCTCCGCAGCTCTTATATTCTTCTTCCGCCCTTCGTTTTTCCGTTATCAGCAGCCTAAGTGCGTACGTTCGTATTTACGCATAAAACGCAGTTTCCCACCAGCCGTATGCAGCAGTAGCGTAACGAAACAAAAGGTTAGGTTAGAGAGAGAGAGAGAGAGAGAGAGAGAGAGAGAGAGAGATCCTTCCCTTCCCTTCCCTTCCATTTTCCCCCTTCCCCTGACCCTCTTGTCTTTTTTTTTTGTTCATTTTATTATTATTATTATTATTATTTTTTTTTAATTTTAATTATCATCAAAGTCGTCGGCGGTATCCCGACGTTAATTTCAATATCATCGGACCTTCGCGCATACGTCCGAGCGACCTTTGCGCGCGACTATCCGACATGCTGCTGTCGTCTGGGTATCGTACTGCATTAAAAAATTGGCCAAATGTAACTTTTCCTCTTGTTTCGGAGACAGACGTTGACACGCGGAGTGTTGAGCCTGCGCTAGCGGTGGATTCGCTCGGCGAGCGCGCGGCCGCCGTCATTATTGGATCTCGGTTGCTTAAACGTTCCCCCTTCGCTTATCCTTTATTTCACAACGGACGGATATTTCCTGGTTGTGGCTCGATGCCGCCTCCGGAAGAGCGAGGTTAGGACTGACTTTGCAATTTGCAAGAAAAAAATAATAAAGGATATATGTGAGCCGCATTGGGTGATAGAGGGGGGGGGAGAGGAAGGAATTTATACACGAAAATAAATAAGTATTGGCCGCACTTTTCGGCACATGAGATGATTAGATCGCCGCTTTTCTTTCCTCGTTTGTAATCTCACGTGCGTGGCATCGACGACGACGACGACGACGACGACGACACGACGATGAAAGTGTATTGAACCACATTATAAATACTCGAGCAGTTTCGGTACTGCTACCGATGCGCTCGCCAAGTCTTTGTTCCAAAGATAAAGAAATGAAAAAGACTTGCCCTCACACTCTGTTACACAAGCTTTATCGACCGCAAATTTATCAATTTCTTTATTTAGTGCTCTGCGTCGTTCAATTATGATTATTCCTCCTAATGTTTTCATAATTCATCAATGTATTTCGTCATTCGAGCTCTTAAAGGAAGCTGGCTCTCATCATTTCACTAGCTCTTGAAAACTGTAATTGCATGACCCTTTAGTATCTGCTTCTCACTCACTCCACTTCTTTCCTCACCTTCCTCTTATACATTTATCTCGTTTTTCACAAAGGCATTTTACATTTTCAGATTTTAATCGTTTGAGGAACACATCGACAAAATGAAGATTGACAGAAGCAGGCTGAAAAAGTACACTTCAGAAGTGGTCAGTACATCAAGCGCCTCTTTTTGCTTACTTACGTGGCTTTCCGATAAAAGCATTCTAGTGACAAATCTTTTATTTTAGCCGGCTGAGTGCCAAGCTTTGATAAGTAAGCTGCGCTCTTGCTCACATGCTGAACTGCTGGAAGAGCTGAAACAAATAGATGCCTGGACTTTTGGAAAATGTGAATTGTTTCATTGGATCGATGTCTTGGATCTCAATGACAGTATTCTGGAGGAAGCAGCAGCAAAAAGCCCAGATAATACCTGGGAGTTGGCCTGCGATCTTCCACAAAATAGAGAGGTTCGTCTTTTAATTATTCAACCATTCAATGCATATTTGCTTTATATTTTCCAACTTACACTAACATTTTCTCATTCAAAGTTTAATCTAATGTATTTCACTTATTTCATCAAAAGTATATCGTATTGTGCAAATCTGATACATATTGATTTTTGTCTCATAAACTTATTTAATCCTAATATATCTTTCTTAGGCAAAAGAATTATTACTTTGGGTTCTCCATTTTACTACACTACTCATAGAACATTCTTTCTCAAGACACTTGTATAATAGTATGGAACATCTTGTAACCTTGCTGTCTAGTTGTGACATGCACGTTGTTCTTGGTGTTTTGAATCTTCTGTACATGTTCAGTAAACGAAGTAATTTCATCACACGATTAAACAGTGACAAACGACAAGCTTTACTCAGCCGATTAAATCATTTAGCAGAGGTAGTTACAGTTATATTTACTTTTAACATTAATTTATCATATCCATATGTACTAATTTATTTTTTATTTTCTGTAGAGTTGGGGTGGTAAAGAAAATGGCTTTGGTCTAGCAGATTGTTGTAAGGAACATCCAGACAAGGTAAATAATTTCATTCGTTTACTTATTTTCATTGTTAAAGTAACTTATCTACACCATAAATAATATTTTTATTCTCATACATTTTAGCCTTTCCCAGCCAGTGCAACAACATTACATTTTGAATTTTATGCTGAGAATTCATCATGCAGTGGTAGTGCTAAAAAGACTACACAGACAAATCTTGTAACATATATACACATTGAAAATGTAGATAAACTCGGCAAAACTCCTGCACAAATCATGAACGATTTATTAAAAATGTATAATGTACCTCAGGAACGACAGGTACAGCTTTAATTTTGTTATGTTTTGTTTTTTATATCTTTTACCAAATTGCACTAAATTTATACAGAGAGTTGATTTATTGAATTAAGATTAAGATTGAAAGTTATTAATTCCATAATGTGAGTTGTAATTTTTCATTTTCAGATGGCTCTTCTAACGCATATTAGGTTAGCGCATAGCTTTTCAGACTACAGACGACGTTTACAATGCGTTCAAGCTCGTCTGCAAGCCCTTTCCATTCTTGTGTATAACAACGCACTTCAAGAAAATGCACATAGTTTATTACATGCTGGACTTCTTGAAGAACTTGTAGAACTACTTGAACTTCCACACTTCCACTTGGTAGAAATTCGAGCTGCTGCCTTGAGAACTTTAACGAGTATAATTCATTTAGATCGAAATCCACATCACCCTAAGTAAGTAGCTCTTACATTTTAAGTATAATAATATTATCAAATGTAATATCGTTTGATTAACAAGGTTAACAACCCCGAATATTTGTACAAACAGAAAATCTGGATCTCGCTTGAACATGATAATCGATGTGACAGGCGCAAGCTCGTATCATGGATTTCTTCCAGTACTCGTAAGAACATGCATAACAACGTTGACTTCCCCACAACCAGAAGGTCAACTCTTCCCTCTACCATTGGCGACGGCACTTTTTAGTTTTCTGTATCACCTCGGTAGTTACGAAGCCGGCGGGGAGGCCCTCGTAAGCTGCGGAATGATGGAAAGTCTACTAAAAGTGATAAATTGGCCTGGCAGAGAATTGGAACACATTACTGTATGTATTATACTTCAATTTATTACTTATCGTATTTTAACGTATACGTACTGTTTGCAATTATCGTCGAGTATACGCTGTAGATTGTATATACGTCTTAACATTCCTCTTCTCGATTTCAGTTTGTTACCAGAGCTGTGAGAGTTATAGACTTAATAACGAATATAGATATGCAAGGATTCCAGGCTCACAATGGCTTAGCTAGCTTCATCAAAAGGCTCGATATGGAAGTTAATGTATGTCGCAAGGAACAGCCATTCGAAATTGAGCCGGACAGCGATACACTGGAGGCGACTCAACCTATTGCAGAAGACTCGGCAAGCTCGAGCTCTAGCTCGTCCCGTCGTCCCAACGAGGCGTTCGACGACCGCGAGGAAGCATTGAATCCTATGGAATTTTCCGAGGACGAAAACATGAGCTCCAAGGCCGAAAGCAGTAATAAACCAGTCCAGCAACAACAGACCTATGCAGCAGTGAAAAACGGAAAGACCTGCTTGCCACAGCGAGCCGCACTACTGAAATCTATGTTCAACTTCCTTAAGAAGGTCATTCAAGATCCAACCTTCTCAGACAGCATTCGGCATATAATGGAAGGTACCCTACCGTCTTCCCTCAAGCACATCATCAGCAATTCAGAATACTACGGACCATCCTTGTTCCTACTTGCTACCGATGTCGTCACCGTCTACGTCTTTCAAGAACCGTCTCTTCTGTCAACCTTACAAGATAATGGATTGACTGGCGTCGTGCTACATGCGTTATTGAACAAAGACGTAATTATCATATAACTCGCTCGGTGTTTCGCATTCACATAAAATTGAAGCACTGGTTAAAGTTGTTGTTCCCCCGTGATTTCAGGTACCGGCGACACGAGAGGTTCTCGGCTCCTTGCCGAATGTATTCAGCGCGCTTTGTCTGAATCAGCGCGGCCTCGCCTCATTCACGAAACGCCGTCCCTTCGAACGCATCTTCAAGGTCCTCCTATCGCCGATCTATCTGTCGGCGATGCGTCGTCGCCGCAGCGCCGATCCCCTAGGCGACACAGCCTCGAATCTCGGCAACGCGATGGACGAGCTGATGCGTCACCAGCCAAGTCTCAAGGCCGACGCCATGGCAGCGATCGTCAAACTCCTGCAGGAGCTCTGCGTCCTCGGCTGTGATTCGCGCTATGTCTGCTGGCGCGCGGCTAACAAGACCGAGAATTCGCCATCGCACACAAACTCGACGAGCCGTCAGTCGAGCGGACAGTCGGTCGGTGTCGGAGTGGGAGATACAGGAGGTAGTGGCGGAGGCGGTGGTGGCAGCAGTAGTGACGACGAGGAGGAAGAGGACGAAGAAGAAGCGAGCACTAGTTCGCATCCCCAACGCGAAGAACAACCTTCGCCTTCGCCCGTCCAACCCGGGCCGCCGCCCCAGCCCAGGGAGAAGACTCCCATTGCCCTTGTCGATTACATACATAATGTCATGAAGTTCCTTGACGCGATCCTGAGTAATAACTCCACCGACGATCATTGCCGGGAGTTTGTCGCGCAGAAGGGCTTAGTTCCACTTCTCTCAATACTAGGACTCCCAAATTTACCCGTAGACTATCCTGTAGCTCAAGCCGCCCAAGCCGTAGCTTCGGTCTGCAAGAGCATACTTGTAAGCTCAATTTGTAAATTTACGAAAAAAACGTTGCGTCGCATAATGTCATATAAATAGATCATTCACTAAAACTGTAAATCTCGTTATGTACAGAATCTTGCGCATGAGCCTCTAGTCTTGAAGACCGGGCTTACCCAACTGAACGAGGTACTGAATCTCCTGAAGCCGCTTCATAGCCATATGGAGTCGCCGATCGGCTCGGTACTTCTGCACGAGCTTGCCTCCGCTCCGAACCTGGAGACTGCGTTCACTAGCGACAAGGCCACGCCACTGCTCCACGCAATGAACGCAGCCCACGGCTACGTGGTCATGTTTGTACACGTTTGCCGTACCGGACAATCCGAAATACGTAATCTCTCGATGAATCATTGGGGCTCGGAGCTCGGGCTGACAGTCATCAAGGGTCTCTCCGAGCTCTACATGTCCCTCGTCTGGGAGAGCACGCTCCTCCTCGCTCTCTGCAGCGACGACAGTATTCCTGCTGGCTGTGATTTCGGCAAGGAAGATATGGACAAACTCATGCCACCCGAACTCAGGGTAAACGTCACTTACATTTAAACATTGATTATTGAACTCGACGGATGTGTTTGCTTCCTTGTTTTTTCTGCTACTGCATTATCGAGCAACTGTATTATTGAGTAAAGTTTCACTTGGTATAGTGCTCGATGAAAATTCAGCATGAGTAGACATTCACATTAAAAAAAAAAAAAAAAAAAAAAATAAAGAAATAAAAACTTACAACAAAGAAACTCGTAAAGAGACTGATATTACTGTTTCAGAATTTCGAATAAGAGCATCTGTTCAAATATTGTTATTAAATTTCAACTCATGAATTTTTGTTTATTAAGCCGTGCATTTATGAATCGTATATTAGTCGTGTATTAATATAATTGAATGCGCAATAAGCATGGGAAATAAGACACGAATATTCGAGGTAAAGAAAAAGCATTTAATAAAAAGAAAACATTGCAGAGCGAAGGGGAGAGTTCAACATGGTCGGCAGCGGCGGCATCCGCGGACATGGGGAGTAATGGCATGACTACCGCCATGGAGGCCCTGAGCACGGATCCCCCACCGGTGTCGATGGAGGTCGACGAGAACAAACCGAGCACGAGCGCGGCTACGACCGCGACGACCAGCGGCACCGGTCGAGCCTCCCCGACTAGCCACCAGCTCAAATATATAAAGCCCCTGCTGGGTGCCTCCTCCCGGCTGGGTCGCGCCCTCGCCGAACTCTTCGGCCTCCTCGTGAAGCTCTGCATGGGCTCGCCGACTCGCCAGAGACGTAGCCAGCAGCTCCCATTAATTCCGACGCTACCCTCGCAAGCCGCGCGCAGCGTTGCCACGGCACTGAATTGCTTGCTCATGCGCGGACTCTCCCACGATAAGCTACCACCCTCCCCGATACCCAAGTTTAAGCTCACCTTCCTCATCTGCTCCGTCGGCTTCACCTCGCCCATGCTCTTCGACGAGAAGAGAAATCCCTATCACCTGATGCTGCAGAAGTTCGTTAAACTTGGCGGGCAGAATACGTTCTTTGCGTGAGTCCCCGTTCCTTCCGTTATTTTATCCGTCCGAGAATACCTCATTCCATATTCGACTTGTCACGAGGCTGATTTTCCGTTTCTAGAACCTTTCGATGGGCTCTGTCTGCGGGCGGCCAGTTCGATCTTTCGGAAGGCTTGGAGCACCCCAACCTTCCCGACGGGACCGGCGAGTTCCTCGACGTCTGGCTCGTCTTGTTAGAGAAAATGGTCAACCCCAAGGCGATCCTGGACTCGCCTCACGTCGTTTCTTCCAAGTGCACAGGCCTTTACAAGGCCTACGAGCCTTTTGATCCCATCAAGTACCTTATCGACATCCACAAGGTTATTTTCCTATAGAATTCTTTAAACAAAAAGATATCAAAGTAACATGTCCCCGTTGATTACCAAGTGGCTTTATTATCATGTAGAACAAACAGCCTTTGTATGTATTTAACAATAATAAGAGGATGATTATATTGCAGAAAGCATTTGAGGCTGTAATGCTGCTGTGGGGTAAGAAGCCTCTTAAAAATTATGGGCCACGGATGACCGAATCGATACTATCGATCCTGAGACATATTCTGCAAGGGGAGAAAATCATTAAAGAGCGTACCGAAAAAGAAGAGGCCAGCGAGACTACAAACGCCACTAGTAGCGCAAACGGAAGCTCCAGTAGATCCGGAACGTCGACGGAGCGCCGCGAGGAGCCCGAGACTGATGTCAATCCGGAGCACTTGAGACAACTCATGGATATGGGATTCAGTCGAGCTCATTGCATCGAGGCTCTCCTGCACACGCTTACCGTCGAGCAAGCCACCGATTACATACTCACCAATCCCGCGACCTTACGTCGCTCGGTAAGAATTCATTGATACGCTCGTCGATGATTATATAGTAGAGAGAGAGAGAGGGAGAGAGAGAGAGAGAGAGAGATCGATTACGAGGAATAGATAGCGATGGGACGGCTCTGTAAAGGGAGGTTTTCGTTACAGGACATATCGTCGGCCGACGCGAACAATCAGGGTCTCATAATGGACTTGGAAATGGGCGACGACGACCAGATGATGCAGGCGATCGCGATGTCGCTCGATGAATCGGAGCCGCAGAAGACGACGGCGGTGGCGACGACGGGGACGGCGGCGACTACGAGCGCCGAGGAGCCCGTCCGCGAAACCAGCAAGACCATCGACGAGTTCACGCATAACGCGCTCGAGCAATGCCTGAACCTCTTGGACCTGATGCCGGACACCGTCTACCGGATCTGCGACCTCCTCGTCACGATAACCAAGCGCAACGGCAACGAGTGGCGCGACAATATGCTCAAGCAGCTCATCAACGAGATCGGCGACATAGTACACTATCTGATAATGGTCGCGAAGATGCAGGACACCGCCGCGGGCAGGTACCTCGCTCTCTGTGACGAGGCGAACAAGGTCGCCGGGCGCATATACCTCTACACGCTCTTCTTCGAGAGTACGTTCCAGGAGATGCGCGTCCCCTGCGCCCAGATCGTCGAGCAGTACGGCATCCTCGATATGCTCGTGAGCCTCCTCGTAGCTAGCGAGGGTCCGCTCACTGGCACGAAGAACAACAAGGCCTTGGCCACCGTTCCCTTGAAGGACGTCAACGGCAAGGAATTACCAGCTGGCACGCAGCCCATGCAAACGCCCAAGTGGCTCGCCCCCCTGCTCCTCCTGATCGACCGGCTCGAGAAGGTCGCCGTACTCACACAGCGCAAGCAGCTCATGCACAAGGTTACTAGTCGAACGTGGAAGTGGTTCGACCTGAGCACCGGCAAGTGGACTCCCTACTCGTCGGTGAACAACCGCATTATCAACGACGCCTATTGGGCCGGGGAGCCGACCGTCCGCATCAACTGCAGCAGGCGCAAGTATCTCATCACGTTCTCCTGCATGACACAGGTCAGCATCCAACTAGATTTGCCAATTTATTTGTCAATTGACATGTTAATCAAACGTCTCTTACTGGTGCGCTCTAGATGAACGAAGACAGCGATAATCGTAGACCGATCAGCATGAGCTTCAAAACGTCGGGGGCGGCCGTGGCAGTGGAGGAGCAGCCAAACAATAGCAGTGCCGCAGCGCCGATAGCAGTCTCCGACAGCAATATGGATACCGAGGAGAGCAACGCTACTACTGCTGGCGGTAGTGAGCAAAAGAGAAACGCCGTGATACAAGGACTAGATCCGAGCATCACCCCGAGCATCGTCCGAGCATGCGTCAAGCTAATGGCCATACCCGTCGATCGCGACGCCCTTCACGCGCTCATGAAGGTCTGCCTACGGCTGACCCGAGACTACAGAAACGCCGAGGTCTTTGCCCGCGAGGGGGGCGTCAAGCTTCTACTGGACATGACCCAAGCGAGCAGCTTCATTGGCTGCATTACCCTCAGTACGCTTCTCATTAGGCACACCCTCGAGGATCCCCTGACACTCGGCCTGGCCATGGAGAAGGTCGTGCGCTCGCGCACCCAGAGCAACATTCCCCCCGTATACAAGGAGATTCTCTTTATGACGCTCTTGATTAGCAGCGCCGTCTGCCGTAATCCGGATGTCTACAAGCAAGTCTGCGAGAACATACTCAGGGTGGACACGAGTGTGCTGAAGCGCGACGAGGGCGACAGCCGCTTGGTCGTAAAGGCCTTACCGCCGAATTTTTCAGCTTCGTTGCCCATGGTCGAGGACGTGTCCGTAAACGTCATTCACGAACTCCTCAATGCCCTAATCAAGCCGGTGCCCCTGGTGTCGGAAGACACGTCGTCGACGACACCGCCGACGAGCAGCCCCGAGAAGAAGAACAGCACCAGCAGCAGCACGGTTAGCAACGCCATCTCGACGACCTGCACCAGCTCCTCCTCGTCCTCCCGTAGAGAGCTAATGAGGAGCGGTAGCGCCGCCACGGCAAACGACCCCATCGACGACGATGATCTCATGTCGCAAATGATACCCCTGAAAATGTACACGGACGTGGGGAGCAACAGCAAGGTCGAGCCCGAAGAGGCCAAGAAGCCCCTTCTGCCCAAGTCGGCCATACTGAAAATGCTAGCAGAATCCGTCCGCTCGTACAGTGCGATCGCGAACCTCATCACCGAGTACACGTATCGCGCGAGTCACAGCGAGATGATCCAGGAGGACACGACCGCCTTGGCCTTCCTCCTCGACAAGCTCTTACCCATAGTACCGGAGAACTCGAGTGACCGCCAGTGCAGCAACATGGCACGGATGCTCATAGCGGCGATCGCCTCCTGCAACCATTCCCCCGACGCCCAGAGTACCCTCGTCACCGAAGTCAAGGCCGCCCTCTCGAGAACTCTCGCCCTACCGGAGAGCTCTGAGAAGCACGCCCAACTCCAGCTGCTGATCGGCCTCATCTCGACGATGATCGACAGCTGTCCGCCGACGTCGCACACCCCGTTGCGCGCCTCCCTTAAGATTAATCACCAATACAGCAACGTAAACTACATCGTCCGGATAATGCTGAAGAAGGGAATAATAACGGACCTGGCCAAGATACCGCACAGCCTCGACCTGTCGAGCCCTAATATGGCTGGGACGATAAACGCGGCCCTCAAGCCCCTCGAGACCCTTTCGAGAATTATTAATCAACCGATGCCCGGGACCGTGAACAACAAGTTCCCCAAGCCGAAGAACAGCAGGAGCGTCCAGGAGGAGGAGCCGATCGGCGAGCAAACCGGCACGACGACCTCAGAAACGACCAACGCCGTCGGCGAGGAGGTCAACGAGGACACGGAAAACACGGAGCACGACATATCCGTTAACGCGGAGAGTCTTGAGCCGACCTCGGAGAGCCAGCAGCACGAGGAGGGCGATGAAGCCGCCCTGGAGGACATAATGGACCAACTACTGGAAAGGTAAGGATTCACCACGCTCAGGACTCGTTTACCCCCATCGATTCTGCATTACTACTACTACTACTACTACTACTACTACTACTACTACTACTACTACTACTACTACTACTACTACTACTACTACTACTACTACTACTACTACTACTACTACTACTACTACTACTACCACTACTACTACTACTACTACTACTACTATATACCTACTACTACTACTACTACTACTACTACCATTACTACTACTACTACCACTACTACCACTACCACTACTACTATTATTATTAATTATTAATTATTATGTTGCAATTTTTAAATTGGAGCTCGTTAACATTCGATCTTTAAAAGTGCAAGTGATTTATTAGTTTATGAGCTTCTTACATTCAATTATAATAATATAAAAAAGAAAGAAAAAAAATCCCTGGAACGACAATTATATATCGATTTATTCCTTATAATGATTATATCGCAGCAAATTTGGTCGCGAGGGTTCCGCGAGGGGTGGGGGGGGCATTGTACCGATGTGCGTGTGCGCTCGGCAATGACCTTGACTGTCGATGATAAACAATGGCTGGGATATAGTAAACGTAAGGATGGGCGTAATAAGCGCGTGGCTCGCTGCTCTACTTTGTCTATAATCAAGTAGTGTACTGTTTTCCAGAGATGGATCGGCCGTGGCGGAAGAGCCAACTTCTCGTCCACATCGGCCGATGGATATCGAAGACGAGAGCCTGGCGATGCGCGACGGCGAGGGCGACTTCGACCCGGCCCGTGACACCACAGTAAGAGTAAATTATCGCCTTTAAGTTTCGTACCGACCGAGGATTCAACCTCCACCCCTTGGCCGAACTTACCTTCCACTAGGCCTCCTGATCCCCCACCCCGCTCTCTCTCTCTCTCACTCTCTCCCTCCCTCCCTCTCTCTCGCTCTCCCCGACTACCTGAAGTCGCTATCGAAAAATGAAAGCCATTTTACGAGGTTTACTCACGATGTTGTTCGTTGTGCCAGGAGGATCTGATGAGCTCGGACTCGGACTCGGACAGCAATCCGTCGGACGATAACGAGGACGACGTGCAAGACGACGAGGACGAGGAAGAGGAAGAGGAAGACGACGGCGAAGAGAACGAGGAGGAGGAGGAGGAGGAGGAGGAGTCGAACTACGAAGAGGATAGGTTCTACGAGGACGTGAACGAGGGCGTGTTCCGAATGCTGCCTACGAGCGATCACGATGGCAGTAACGTCGTCATGATACAGCATAGCTTCGACAACCAGGACCTGAACACCGCAGCCCCGCCATCCGGGAGGCAGAGTCTGCCTTGGAGCACCAACTTCCCCTTCTCTCTCGATATATTCGGTGAGCCGCCTTCGGTGTCCGACAGTAACGGAATCAACTCCCATCCCCAGTTCGTCGCCGAGGTCGTCAGGCTCGACACCGCTAACAACCGCGCTCAGAGACTCCTCAGGCAGCGCAGATATCAGCTTCAACTGGCCAACCCGCGTCACGCCAATCCCCCCGTCATCCTACAAAGGTACGAACAGACCCGCCACCATCTTACAACGCCCTCGATGCTTTTTTTACATTAAAAAAGGACAGAGCATCGCGTTCTCGTAATTATAGGCTACGATAATTTCATTTGGGTCATTAGGTCAGTAGGTCGAGTCCAAGCCGTGTACCATGTGTCTGTCCTGTCCTAGGGACAAATGTCATTATTTATACATCTCTGTGTGTACATTATTTATTATTCACGAATAAAACTTGTTCTTCAGACTGCTGAGACCCGTGGCCCAAACACTTCCACTAGCTGCGAGTCAAATATTAGGAACCTCCTTCCGGGACACCCGGGTCGTCGTTATGGACAACGGGCTCGGAATAATGACCAATCAAGACGACGAGCAAATAGATTTTGTCGATCAATCTGGCTACTTGTTCGGCCCGAGTCTGGTAGCTACCTTGAACAACATCCCCACGGCTCTGCACTGGTGGATCGAGGAGAGTCGATTGCTCGACGGATACTCCCAGCCGGACTGCTGTGTCGGTTAGTCGACACCCACCCCTACCGTCTGCCCACAAACCCCCATATACTACCCCCGAGGCGAACACGAAACCTCACGCAAGTCCTCGTGATTTTTTGTTGTTGCAGGTGTTGTGTTCAAGCTCATTCCCGTTCTGGAGAAGCACCGGAACGTCGAGCTGGCCGAGAGAAAGGAAAAGCACAAGAAGCAACAGGCGGCCGAGAAGGAGGCGGACAAAAACAAAGAGGTTAAAAGCAGCAGCAGCAGCAGCGCCAACGCCACAGAAAGTACGTTTCTTCCATTACATCCCCATCCGACAATGTGGATTTTTGTATACATTGTATAATTGTATTATATCGCGCCGGTTGTTCCTCTTTTAACAGCTGAGGTTTCGAGCACCCCCCTCAACGACGAGCAGAGGCCGGCTGCGTCTACCTCCGAGAGAGACGTCCCTAGGCAGCTGATGGCGGCTGTCGAGGCCGTCGTCGAGGCCGTACGCCAAGAATTAAATGCAGACGAGGAGATTATAGGTAAGAGGGCTGCTGCGTCCTCGAATCCCCCTCCCACCACCTCCAAAACTCTCTCTCTCTCTCTCTCTCTCTCTCTGTCTCTATCTCTATCTCTATCTGTGAGCGCGTGCGCGCGTGTGCGCCAAACCGGTCCTTTATCAGCTTCATTAGGAAATCGCGTTGCAGGTGAGATGGAAATAACGATACAGGACGAAGAAGAGCGGGCCCTTCCGCCCCAAGAGGAACAGCTTACCGAGAATCGCGAGAGTCACGCAGCCACGCTCAATACGGCCAACGAGATTACGGAAAACCTCGTCGACTCGGTCCTGAGTACCTCAGCCAGCGAAGCCTCATCCAGGATGCCGAGTAAGTACGAGCGGAGAGGTCCTCGAGTCTCTCGCTTCCGACTAACCTAATTGATCGGCCGATCGACGGTTTACCTTCGCAGGACGAGGGAGTGAAAGCAGGCCGAGCGAGGGCACGACGCCCACCGAGAATTCCGAGACCTGGACAACCGCTGAGCTGGTTAATTTCGCCCAGAATGCAACTAATGACTTGTCTCGGGAGAATACCGTGCCGATCGATTGGATACGAAGGCTCCTCACCGACGACAATATCGAGCCGAATAGCGAGAGAAAGTAAGTCTCTTATAGAGGCGATAGTCATATTAATACGAGGACGGAAGGACGGTATCTACGTAACTTGGTTTACTTTCAGTGCTAACGTGACGAACGATAACTCGAGTACGAATGTGCCCGAGGCCACGAGTGTAGCCCAGCAACCCGAACTACATCAGCAACAAGCGAGCGCACAACCCCCGGCTCCTCAAGAAGAAGGCGCTGTCCAGGTGCCGTCATCCAACGACGCCGGGACGAACGTCGATCAGGGTCAGGCGTCCGCGCCTCAGCAGCCGCCCTCGCAGGACGGCGGCCCGGAGCCGACCCAGTCCCAGGAGCAGCTACTCGACGGCGTCGATCCGTCCTTCCTCGCGGCCCTGCCCGAGGAGGTGCGCGACGAAGTGATCGCCGAGCAGCTCCGGCTTCAGCGCATACGTCAACGAGCTCAGACGAACGTCGTCGAGGAGCTCGCCGGACCCGTCGAGGTCAATCCCGAGTTCCTCGCCGCCTTGCCTCCGGCTATTCAAGAAGAGGTCCTCGCACAGCAGCGGCTCGAACAGCAGAGGCACGCTGCCGCCTCGGCCAACCCTGAGGATCCCGTCGACGCGGCCGCCTTCTTCCAAAACCTTCAACCCTCGCTACGCCAAGCGGTAGTCATTTAAGCTCTCTCTCTCTCTCTCTCTCTCTCTCTCTAGATTAATAATTAACTTTTATATTAATAACAATACGATCCTTGCCTCGGCCCTACGCAGATCCTCACCGATATGGAAGAATCACAGATCTCGGTGCTCCCGCCAGATTTGGCCCAGGAAGCTCAGAACTTGAGAAGGGAATGGGAGGCCCGGAACAGGCACATTGTCCAGGAACGGTTCCTCAATCACGTCAGTAGCAATGCCACGCTATCGAGCATTTTAAGGAATTCGGGTAGAGGTTAGTTACATCTATCCCTGTTAGAACGTGCTGAATGGCTTACCATAGTTGGCCGTCAATTGCTAATGTGGATCATGACGGTTTTCAGGACGGGGATCTGCGGCAAGGTACGCGATTCACTCGATGCCCCAAAGGGCCCAGTGGGACTCGTGGAACCCCAGGGGAGACACGAACCTGACTTACCAAGGAGCCGCTGGCTTGAGACTGCGCGGACGGCAACTGCTCGACCACGAGTCCATGGCCTGCCTACTGATTCTGCTCTTCATCGACGAGCCGAAAATCAATACCCTTAGACTTCACAGAGTCATCAGGAATCTCTGCTATCACGGCAGCACGCGGGAATGGGTCGTCAAAGCCTTATTGAATATCATGGAGAGGAGCAACGACGAGAACAAGGAGGCCTTCGTTGATTTTGGCGGGAAATTCAGAAGGAAAGGAGTGCATTCGAACGCGGATTATTGGTGAGCTCATCTCGCAACGATGAAAAATACTAAATTTTCAGAAATTTTCACATTACCGCCCTGTATTACAGCTCGCCAAAGGCCGTCGATACTAGGAATAATGCACAATCTTGGCTAAACATCAGTATTGATGCTGCATTGGGCTGCAGAGCTAACGTTTTCCATATTTTGAAGCATGGGGGCAAAAAGTACGAACGACAAGGTCACAACATCACTATTCACCCACAGGCTGCACCTACAGTATGCAGGTGAGCATCGACTACATACCGACATTATGATTTCGTTTAAAATCATAAAATGTGCACCAAATATTTATATAAATACTATAATATATGTGAAAATAAAACAGGCACACACTGGAATTGTTTATATCGCTGGCTAAGAGCTTCCCCGGCTATTTCGTCCCAATAAAGTCGAAAGAGAGCGAGGACAAAGACAAGGATAAGGACAAGGACAAGGACCTGAACATGAGCAAGGAGGAGACCGGCGCGAAACCAAAGACTGCAACGAAGCCCGGAAAGAGCGACGCCCCCGACTTCTGGGACATGCTGCTGCGCCTCGACTCGTGCGCCTCGAAGAAGGGCAAGTCCGTGGCGCGCACGCACTCCAACACGAATCTGGGCTGCGAACCCGAGCAATCGGTCATATCGTTCGAGGCCTCGTCCTTCGGCCAGCTGATCTCGATGCTCAACTGGTCGGTGATCAAGCGCAGCAGCCAACTCACGGACAAGCTATTGCGCCTGCTCTCCCTCATATCTATCGGCTTGACGGAGGTGAATCCGAACCGTCGCCAAGAGGGCGGCACGGCCAAGACCAAAAAGACCTCGGAGGTCAGCAAAGACTGGAGCATCGCAGCTCCCGAGAGCCACATCAAGCTTGCCGTACAAGTGCTCACGAGCAAGAGCTGCTCCGAGGAGGGTCTGGAAGATGCCACCGCCCTGCTGCTCAATCTCTCCCACTGTCCTGACCCTACGCGACAACTGGTAATCTATTCGTCGTGCTCTGCGTCTCTTTCTGCGTCCCACTTTCGTTTTTTTTCCGTTAATACCAGCTCGACCGCTGTTTCAGATATTGAAATTGCTCCTCGAAGGCGCTATGGAATTAGCGAACATGGTTTGCGAACACATCAACGAACTCATGATGGAATTAAAGGTATTGAATCGTGAACTCAATAGGAGGAACTCCTTGGACGAGCAGCCATCGACAAGCGCTGGCGGATCGAACAGAGGTTTCCTTTTAGACAGGTAAGCGCCTAGCCGCCTATTACCCTCGCCCATTACCTACTGAAGGGCTGGCTGCCATCGTTTTAAATTAAAAGACTCTTTGTACGATGTCGAGGGCCAGGCGTACCCCCCTCCCCCTTTCCCCCATCACCTACCTCCATCACTCCCCTTTCCCAATCCTCTTCCATCACTACTACCGCCAACTACGGCCTTCTATTTGATATTCGCCTTCGATGTAAGTACTTGTGGCGTGTGTTGCAGATTTACCAACGACAGCGTCGTCATCACAGCGCCAACAAAACTCAAGGCTGGAAGCGATCTCCAACTGCCGTCGATGGGCGCCCTTGTCAGCAAGACCTCTAGTCAAGCATTCTTCCTGCGTATCCTCAAGGTGATCGTACAGATTCGGGAGGCCGTGCGCCACGCGAACAGCAAGAAGACCGCGGAGAACACAGCCCCGGCGACGAACACTCCCCTACCAACCGAGACGGCCATGGAGACGGCACCGGCCACCACCAGTGGCACGGAGGTACTCGGCAACGAGAGCCCGGTCGATAACGAGACCGTGGCAATGGACACCACCCAGGCGATTGTCTCAAGTTAGTATCGTTGCCCGCGGTCTCTGGATCCACCCGTGCACCCGGACCTCGTACTTTTTTTTTTAACAATAACGTCATTTTCTTGATGAAAAGGTCCCGTAGTTATGCCAGCGACGCACGTCATCGTCCCGCCGCCGCAGGTCGCCGTAGCCGTAGCCGCAGCAGTGACACCGACATCGGCACCAGCAGTAGCAGCAGCTGCCCCCGTGAAAGCATCCAAATCGCGCAGTGCGGAGGAGGGCACCAGCGGTAAGCTCGCGCTTCCCCTCCTCAGCGAGAGCCTCTTCCTCGATAACCTGTGGGAGACCCTGAGCGCGTGCCTCCTCGAGCTCGAGCACACACCGGACCATCACGCTGTCCTCGTCCTCCAGCCGGCAGTCGAGGCCTTTTTCCTCCTCCACTCGTCGTCGAGCACGTCGCGGGAGCGCAGCGCCGATGCCGGCACCGAGAACCTCGACGTAGTCGCGGAGATCGCCCCCGTCTCGCCCATCTACTCGGACAACGAAGGGGGCGGCGTCCAGTCCGATGCTGCCGCAGCAGCCGTCGCTGCGACCAACTTGGCAGCTGCCGCGGCAGCTGCCAATCCCGTTATCGGGACACCGAGCGCCGTCCCCGCGACGGCCACTGCTCCGGGCGTTGCTCCAGTCGCCGCAGTCAACCCCGTTGTGCCACCCCATACTTGGGACGTCAATGCGCAGACGGTGCAGAAGGTCCTGCCACCTGATCAATTAAAGTTCCTGAAATTTGCCGGTAAGTTCACGTCCTGACTGAGAATTGGCAATCAGGAAGGGTCGGTGGGAGGGAATTACATTGTGTTGAGCTCACTATTATAACGACGCTTGCACCAACAGAAACCCACCGTACCGTTTTAAATCAAATTCTCCGACAAACGACGACTCACCTGGCCGACGGTCCATTTTCCGTCCTGGTTGACCATACGCGGGTCCTCGACTTTGACGTGAAACGAAGGTACTTTAGGACCGAGCTCGAGAGAATGGACGAGGGCATTCGCAAAGAAGAGCTCGCAGTCCACGTTCGCCGTAGCCACGTGTTCGAGGACTCCTTCAGGGAAATTCACCGGCGGAACGCCGACGAATGGAAAAACCGCTTCTACATTGTATTCGAAGGTCAGTAGTTGTGGGATTGTCCGTGGTTGAGCATCCGGAGGCAATCGATCCTGCCCTGTTGTCCTGTGTTTAACCTTCCGGTGTTTCTTTATCGTGCAGGCGAGGAGGGCCAGGATGCCGGTGGTTTACTGAGGGAGTGGTACGTCATCATTTCGAGGGAAATCTTCAACCCGATGTACGCGCTGTTCACCGTGAGTCCCGGTGACCGGGTCACGTACATGATCAACTCCTCGTCCCATTGCAATCCGAACCATCTGTGTTATTACAAGTTCGTCGGCAGAGTCATTGCCAAAGCCATATACGATAATAAGCTTCTCGAGTGCTACTTCACGCGCAGCTTCTACAAGCACATACTCGGTATTCTCGTTAAGCACACCGACATGGAGAGCGAAGATTACAGTTTTTACAAAGGCCTTGTTTACTTGACTGAGCACAACATCTCAGAATTAGGATACGAATTGACCTTCTCGGCCGAGGTGGGTGCACCTCCCTTCAATACCTTCTATTCCTGTTCTTATTATTGTTCGGACATTAAATTGGCCCGTATATTTGCATTTTTAGGTTAATGAATTCGGCGTAAACGACGTGCGAGATTTAATACCAAACGGGCGTAATATCGTTGTCACGGAGGAAACGAAACTCGAGTACATTCGATTAGTTTGCCAGATGAAGATGACCGGAGCTATTCGTAAACAGTGAGTAATTACTTGATCCGATTACTAAATTACATTAGAATAATTTCAATCTAACGGCTACTATTAAAACTCCCAATGCACAGGCTCAATGCGTTCTTGGAAGGCTTTTACGATATCATTCCGAAGCGCTTGATTTCGATCTTTAATGAGCAAGAACTTGAATTGCTGATCAGCGGCTTGCCGAACGTCGACATCGAGGACTTGAAAGCCAATACGGAGTATCACAAATACAGTCCCACATCATTACAGGTAATAATAATACGGTGCTGCGTCGCCTTAATACACTGCCTTGATAATTAATGCCCGCTTCCCGTTTGCTGAGCGAGCGACAACTAATAATTGAAATTGCCGCGTTTGCCTTTATAACAGATTCAGTGGTTCTGGCGCGCACTGCGAGGCTTCGATCAAGCGGACAGGGCCAAGTTTTTGCAATTCGTTACGGGAACATCCAAAGTGCCCCTCCAAGGCTTTGGCGCCTTAGAGGGCATGAATGGCGTTCAAAAATTCCAAATTCACCGGGATGACCGGTCCACGGATCGGTTGCCCTCCGCGCACACATGGTAAGCCCCTTATCCTCCCATAGCTCGTCAAGTGACACGAATAACGGCAATGATAAAGCTGCTCCCGATCGAGCCGTCGGTATTTAACGATACGCTTTACTTGTAGTTTCAATCAATTGGATTTGCCAGTTTACGAGACATACGACAAGCTGCGCAGTAATCTACTGAAGGCAATTCACGAATGCAGCGAAGGATTCGGATTCGCGTAAATTTTCATCCGGCTGCTCAAACAAATCAAACAGCAAAAAGAACATAATCTTACGTCGCAAATTGTTTTCTCTCATCTGTTGCCTCTGCCTATCCAATAAAGTAAATTATATATTTGCGTGATGTAATGAGCATGTTCGGTGCTCAGTCCTCGATTCTTTTAAAACACAAGAAGGATTCAGCGCACGCCCATACATTATAACACGCATGTGTATATACACATAATACAGTGTACATATATATGTATATATATGCATATGTATACATATATACGACTATAGTGTAATTATTGAAAATAACTTTGGAAGAAAGCACTACTCGATCGAGAGTTTATTTTGTTGAAAAGCTCTTTCGTGGAAAGAGAAAGAATGTGTGTGAATTGTAAGAGACAGAAAGAGAGGAACTTAACGATAATTCCCAGCAAATTGTAAGAGGAGAACTAAACTGTAAGGTTAATCACATATAAGATTCTACGTTAAGGTTTCTATTTAAAGGAGCTGAATGCACGTCCTAAAATATCCTAAGGGATCCAAGGTGATCATGATTGTAATATACAACATTCGAGAGAGAATTATTGGTGATATATTGCAACAGCAGATATTTGATAGTTTACATATATAGTTACATTGTATGAATGTGAGCAGCGTGAGAGGAATTTCATTAAAAAAGTTTTACACGACAGGGAGAGATGTGAAGAAAGGGGAAGAAATATCTTAAAGGAGTAATTATTACGAGAGAGCGAAAGCGAGAGACAAAGATAATTTTTGTGAAAGCCTAATTAGCCGAGAGAGAGAGAGAGAGAGAGAGAGAGAGAAATGTGAAAGGAAGAAAAAATAAGTAAATAAATAAATAAGCCAAGGAGATTGCAATGTAAAATCTAAATAATCCATTTCATCGCTTTCTAATGAGAGTTATGAATGATTGTACACTATTAGTATTAATAATTCTAATTTTTATTAATTAATATTAATAGATATAGTAATTCTTAATTGATAATATCATTTTAATATTAATAATTCGAAATGTGATGTTAAAAGAAATGTAATTTTTCCCATGAAATTTAAGTAAATAAATAAAGTTTACAGTTGAACCGATATACAGCTACGATCCAAGCAGAGCGTCAATGATACCTCACGAAGGAGTAATAATCACGTTGTAATTACATAAGGCTCCATTCGACATTGTTAGGGAATTATTGCTTAGGAGTCGCTCAAATAAATTGAATGTTGTATTTCTTATATAAAAAAAAAAAAAAAAAAAGTCAAATTCTTTTATTGGCAAACGACAGTTTGTTCGAACCTCACCTGCTTCATACTACATTCATTGGTTTATAAATTTTTAATTTTCACTTATTCATTTATCGTTCGGAGGAGAGTGATTCGCGCTACCGCAAATTATCGAGTGCGCGTGCTAATGCTGCGGTAGGGTAATAGGGAAAAATACGGTCGCCAAGGCAACGACGATAATACAGTAAACATTATTTACTTTACACTTCCGATTGTTAAATACGGTCTTGCGTAATTATAACATTGAAGAACATTTCCCCCACACTGTTTACGTACGTACTTAAAAGTCATACTGTAAATTATACTTATTTGTTGTTGTTGTTGTTGTTTTTCTTTTCTTTTCTTTTTTTTTTTCTTTATGGATCCAGATAAATTATAGTATCATGTATCACAAACGGACAATATTCTTGTAGTCAGGTAGTTTCGATCCGATACATTAGTCTGAAAATCTCAATTAACAAGTAAAATCGTTAAATCAATAGTATTGTGAGCATGAAGCGATGTAATAAAACTTATTATCTAAATTCGTAAATTGCAAGTGTAGGCTTTGCCGTATTTCAGGGAAGGCATTCTCACTATTTTCGCCTTCTTTTATTTGCTTGTACCACGTCATTCCTCGTAGTTTAATAACAAAGTTAACCATGTAAACGGAATAATATAAAAATAATATAAAAAATTTTCGATCTCACGTTATATTTAAATACCTTTAACAAATATTTATTGTAACAGTTTATAAGTTATTATTATAGATTAACGGTTCGTACTTTTAAAATAATAAAGTATCAGCCAATGCTTTAATACTGGTTATTTTATTATTCTCGGAGCTTCTTCACTTCGGACCGACTCTTCTTCAACGTTGCCCTAAGAATTTATATCCCGTTTATGGAACAAAGCTTTATTCAAACAATGACATTTTATTGCACAAGCTCGTAATGTCGATCCAAAGTAAATGTAGATTTAAAGCGCTTCCTTGTCATAAAGACATTTCAATGAGTAAAAGTCTAATTTAGATAATTAGAAAGAAAAGAAAGAAAAGAAACGTTAGTTTAATTGCATTTGCGTGCTAGTTGAGAATAACGTGGCTTACATTGACGCGAAAAAGAAGAACCGAAGAAGGTTCGTGTAACTCGTTTAGTAAAGTAGTAATGGAAGTAATTTTTTACATAAAAGTTATGCTGCTTGCATTGCATCTTTATCGGTAAAAATTTATATACGAAGCGAATAGCGAAAGGAAAGTACAAAGTCACCTCATTACATTGGATCTCCTTCCGCTCGATTATTTTAAATTATTTTATGCGCGTGCATTAATTGTGGTTAGTCCGAACGGTATTAAAAAAAAAAGAAGAAGAAGAAATCAGCGATCATCGTCACATTACGGGAACAAGTGATATGTCGCGATACCGAGCGACTTGATGCGCTCAAACGTAATAATATATACGACTGCGACGAGGCTCAGTTGAAGGATAAAAATTTGTAAATTTGTTCAAGTAGAGTAATTAACGACGGCCGAGGGCACGTTATTACGTGATTAAAGCGCCCGTCTGCTCGTAAAGCCTTAGGAAGGAAGAACCTCGCCATGAATCGCAATCGCATTTATTCCAGGTCGGATTTCAAAAATAATTGCCCTCGATCATGCCATACTTGGCCAAAGAATCCAAAGGTCCTTTAACGTCTTAAAGAAAGGGCACATCCCTACAAGTGCTGTCTTAGCCACAGTAATTAGCCGGCGGCTCAAAACAAAAAAAAACCTTAACCGTAAAGTCGGCAAGACAAGTATAAAAAAAAAAAAGAAAAAAAAAGAAAAAAGAAAGAGAGAGAGAAAAAAAGAAGGCCGGTTAATGTATCGGCGGTGTTCATACACTCGAAGAAAATAATAGTCTTTTGGAAATACGCAATCGAGGAACAAGCGGAAGGCTTAATTTAACTTCGCCTCGTCAATTTTCCATACATACGCAGACGACCTTCGTTTTGTTTACTATCGAGACTGCATTTCATAAGGAAAGCGGATAAAAAAGAAAAAGAAAAAAAAAAGAAAAAAAAATGTCACGATCGAGGTGACTCGTCGCGGAAGGGGATCGAGTCTTGGCCGCGAGGTCCTCAAGAGAGTTGGGCATCGATCTCAATTAAAAGGTAACGTGACTCGATGGAAACGGGCTACGCTACGCCGTAGTCGTAAAACGAGGCGACTCTTTGGCGGAAGAGACGGAAGAGTGACGCGGGGCCGAGCATGGGCGGGGGGGTTATTGGGGTTATTGGGGGGAGAAGCACCGGGAATCACCAGCACCGGCAATGGCTCGATAATAGGCACGGGAACGAGCTCGGTAATAAGTACGGTAAACGTCGTCCAGGTCGTATTTTAAAAGGACGTTGGCTTAACGGATGGAGCGGCATAGGGTTAGGGGGAGGGGGTGGAAGAACAGGTCGAGCTCGCGTGCGTCCGCATTAGCATGTATTATCGTACCTCGTGCATTGGGCCTCCCCCCCTCCCAACCCCCATCCCCCATAGACGCAGCGCTTTTTGTATATATATATATATATATATATATTTTGGCCCCTCTCTGCCCCGTTACTCGTGCCTACGTCTCGATTCATTAGCCTCGCTCGGTGATGCTCTGAGTCGCGCGACAGTTAGCTTCCGATTCCTGACGGATAAGCCAGCGACTCCCGAGCCGAGCTTTCTCGCTCTCGGTAGTCTTGCTGTGCCTTGAGACTCAGATCGAGAGGGACGAGCTCCTTCCTCGTCGACAGACATGCTCGCGCGCAAAAGGGTGACTTTCGTCCCAATAACCCTAATAACCCCTCCCGTCCCGACGCACCGCTTGATTTATAACGATAACAATGGACGCACTAGTTGATCACTAGCTCGCCACTCGCGTCCCGAAACTTCCTTCCCTCGATTCCGTATGCGACGAGATGTGGGGGGTGGATAATGGCATTAATTGCGTCTCTTGTGTTGTTGAAAGGGTGCCTTGCGAGACAGAGGCCGGAAGATGAAGAAGACGACAGCGACAGCCCTGCAGACCGATGTCACCACCGACGACGAGTGGGAGAAGATCTTGGAACGAGACGGATTAGTCCGTACGTAACAAACTCACCCCCATCCCTACATTTTATAATCGTAATCCGATAAGATAGATCTCAACGAGATTATTACGTTACTTTTCTCTCTCTCTCTCTCTCTCTCTCTCTATCTATCTATCTATCTATCAGTCGTTGACATCTACTGCGACTGGAGCGGACCGTGCACCAGCATGCTGAGCGTTTTGAAAAAAATCAAGATAGAAGTCGGAGGCGATATCCTCAGCTATGCGACCGTAAGGACTTGGCTTGCTTAATAATAATAATAATAATAATAAAGGGAGCTTTTGCCTTTTTTCTCGTTTCTCGTTCCTTTTTTCCAAAACCGACCCATAACCGCTTGTTCCGCGCAGGCCAGGTCGGACAATATCACGGCGCTCTCACGTTTCCGAGGAAAAAGCGAGCCGACCTGGATGTTCCTTCGGGTAAGTTCGAAACCGTCTCGTCGAGGCCGTTCACGTTCTTACATTTCCCCCGTTTCCCCCTTGACCGCAGGGCGGGAAAATGATCAATTTCTTCTTCGGCGCCAACTGTCCGAAGATCACCGAATTGCTCTTGAAGGAGCTCAAGAGGATTAAGAGCAATCAAGCGCCAGAGTACGTTGTATCACTTATCCTCATTAAGCATGCATTTTCATGGAACGTAAGTAATAAGGCATGGGGGCTTGGAGATACAAAAAAAATAAAAAACAAAAAAAAAAAAAAACAATGCAGATTCTTGCTGCCCGTGACGGAGGTCAGTCCCGTGGAAGCGATAAGGATAAAGGCCTTCCAGGAAGCCAACGCTATCATCGAGGGCGAAAGGATCGCTCGTGAAGGTTTCCTCCCCCCCCCTTACTTATTGCTTTTCTATTGCTGCCCTAACGAATGAATTATCGTTTATTGGCTTAAAGGGCCCGTAAAAGCCCGACTAACGCAACTAACGAACCGTAGAGGCGATCGCCAGGAAAAAGTACAAAGCCCAATTGGTGCATCTGGTCGAGGTCCTCTGCCACGAGACGTGCATCATCCTCTTCCCCTGGATATTCAAGGACGAGGAAGGTAACAAGATCGAGAAAGAAGCGAGCCCGACGTACGTCGAGCTCACCGAGCACGTTCTGCCCAAGGAATTTAGAAACGAGCAGATGATCGAGGTCGAATTCGACGACGAGAGTTTGGAAAACTTGCTGAAGGAGGTGAGTCCTCGGGCCCTGACCTTAGCTCGTAATTTAAGCTGCTTAAATTAAGATCCTTATCTCGGGCCGTTGGCGTTGCCAATAGGGCGATTACGAATTCAATCCGATCTCGCGGAAGCTCATCTGCGACGGGACCTGCGTATGCTTCCGCTTGAGAAGGATTGACAAATCGTCTGAAATCGACGTGGACATCACCTTGATGGACCTCTTGTACGGCGAGCCCGTAATACCAGCGACGGTCGAGGACCTCATTGACGGATGGTAAGTAATTTTTTTTATTATTTCGCCTAATGCTCCATTTACTGTGATCGCGGACTTGGTCGCGCAGCTTCATAGAGAAGAACCTGCCGCCAATCGAGCTGTCCAAAGACGCGAGCAGCACAATTTCGAATTACGACAAGCAATTGCTCTTTAGCACTGTGTGGGTGCCGGTCAGCGCGAAAAACAAGGCCGTCGTATTTTTCACTCTCTTCGACAAATACATCGAGGCTACGTACCCGGTAATATATGATAATTAATTATTCTCATGCGTGTGCGTGCACCGGAGGACCGCGCGACCCTAACGTTCTTTCTTGTTCATCGTTCTAGTTCGAGGACGAGGATGAAGAGATACCGATTACGTTATTCAAGTACGACAGCCCAAGGCTAAAGCAATTGCAGGTAGTTATGAGCAGCTATGCGAGCGAAGTATTGAAATTTGGCGTTTTCGAACGAGATACGCTGCCCAACCCAAAGCTAATAGCCATCAGTATCGCTCAATTCGATAACGAGATCCAGAATAAAACAAGGTATAACTTATTACTTATTGTCCTTTTTTTACGTTCTTACCTTCATTATCGACGGACTGTCGTCCCATGTCACCGATCAATGTTACAGCTACGAAGTATTCGTGTGCGTTATTAGAAAAATCAGTAACGAAGCTTTCCTGTCGTTCGCTGGAATAGGACCTTATTATGTAAGCGAGACTAATGAAATAGCTAAAGAGGATGTAGAGCAGTATTTCCCTACCGAACCCGAGGAAGAAGAGCTGGAGGAATATACGACTCAGCAGATCGAGGACAATTAGGGAACACGATATACAATATTGTAGCATATAAAATATTGTCTTTTTTCTTCTTTCCATTTTTTTTTCTTTCGACAATAAAAAACTAGAATTTAAGTACTTTTATGTAAATACAGATTTTTATTTCCCACAAGATTCACTTACAACCTGAGCTTTCAAACGATTTACTTCTTGTAACCGCAGCTACGTCTGCGACCTCTTGCTCTCTCAAATTTGCGACCCTTAGAACGTACAAGCGGTTTCGTGTGGGAATGCGGCACACCAGGAGCAGGACCAAAGTGTTTAACAGCCTCACGTGCTTTACGCGGTCCTTGTATTAAAACTGTCTTACGGCCAGTCGGTGAACGTAGCGCCAATTGATCAAAAGTAATAATTTCTCCACCAGCCTTCAGGATACGGCCTCTAGCTTTCTCTGTCACGCGAAGAGCACAAATCTGTTGCAAAAAAACATTTCACTTAAAAGAATGAAAATATTATACCAAAGTTTTATATTTTTAGTACATGTTACTTAATATGATAATTAAACGCGTTAATATTTATAACACAGGAATGGAAGCATAGGCATAAAAATATGTAAACCACACCATTTTTATTCTTATCATTTTAAACAATTTTTGCTACTTCTCTTAACTAATAGGCTAGATTGCCTATTAAGTTACAAAAGATTAGAGAAAATCGCTTAAAACCATATAACTAACAAAAGCAATAGTTACCGTTAGTTTTGGTACTTCAAAGATCCTGGCATCGTCTGTGACAGAACCGACAATAACAGCGATGCAATTTTCACGACCTGGCTTCTTCATGAATCTAGTGACACGGGCCAAAGAAATAGGTGGACGGTGAATTCTGCTCATGAAAAGTCTTTTAAGGATGATTCGGTTAAACTTTGATCGAGTCCTTCTAGCTAGAAATCTGTACAACTAAAAGGTCATTGAAATTATACATAAGGCAGCTAAATTAACGAGCATATGAATACGCTTTGTGGGAGGCAATAGTATATGTATCAATCTTAATAACGATCCTTCTTCTCAATAATCAACAGAAGGATTGAATAGGTAGATCGAGCTTGCTCTAGCGAACTTTAAAATTGAAACAGACGTTAAAGAATCTGCCACAGAGTGCAGTTCGCATTTGCAAAGACTATTTTAATTATTAGCGTATCGTGCCCGAGATTATTAAAGGACAGATGATGCTGGAGTGGTGGAAGACATGCTTAAACTAACCTAAGCACAACAAGGAATCGTGGTGACTAGGATGTAAAGCACTGGACGAGTTCCACATCGACGCATCCTTGTTCCGAGAGCAAGGATGTCGAGCGATCACCCGGAGAAGCCAATTATCGAGAATGTCTGACTTACCTTCACCAAAAGTCGTAGATAAATGTCCTGGGACTTGGGCTCGGTCCTCCGGACCTTCCGATCATGTTTATGGTTGATGTCAATACCCTGAAACGAAAAATGCCAACAGCCAAGGGTTAATGAGGACTCGGGTAGGTCGCCGTTTCGCTCGACGAAATTGGATGGCCATCCCGACAAGGGATTAAGGCCGATCGCTGTTCTATTGCTCGATCCGCCGAGCAACTCACCATTTTGTCGATGCAGGAAAGACTCAACCTCGCGGCTTCTTCACTCGCCGCGGCTGTTCAATGGCGTCGCGCATGCGTCGTAAAATACAAGCACTCTAGCGGAAGCCCGGGATGAAGCTTGACACGCCATCTGGCGTTGTCGTCTAGTTTGAGCGCGCCCGGGATCGACGCTCCTCGTACCCGTCGGTTTCGGGCCATTGATATTCCATCGATTTTCCATTGATTTATACAAGGATCGACTATGGGTGACTTTCATTCGCCCATGCGGCATATCTCACCAAGCGCACGGTAATACCTTATTATTTTACAACGATGACCGCTTCTTCTGCGCTCCTTGCAGCTCTATACCTTTGACGAATCCTTCTTACAGAGTCCTGACCCCGAAGCCCCAGGTCCAGCAAACGCTCGACCTCAGACAGACACAGAAGAAGGCGAGGAACGCTATAAGCTTGTTTTTCATAAACAGTATTTTATTCGGCGTTGTTATTTTCGATATGTAAGGAATCATGGGTCGGCCCCACCGTTCTATGTCCTACACCTACGCACGATTTATTATCACCGGCAAACGAATTTCAGATTCTACGGCGGCATCGCTTACAAGCCCTTCTCGTGGATCGAATGGATCCTCGCCTCGATATTTGCTCTAAATTCCATCTACCATTTGGTCAAGTACACGCTGGCCCTCTTCAGCTTGAGACCCGTTACCCTGACATCTGAGCAAAGGAAGCTCCTAGGGATATCCGAAGATGATCCGTTATTTAAGAATGAGGCTCCTTCACTACAAAAGCCTTCCGAGCCCAGCACGCCCCTTAATTTCTCCTGTATGAATCTAAGCAGACACTCTAGTACACTTGGTACCCCAGGCTTGAACGATACTAGTGCGTATTCCCCTTTTCTGCTCAATCACTTTTAATCTTATTCGTTACATATTTTATATTTTATCGTGAATTTTTGTACATTTTTTTTTATATATAAATATATATATATATATGTTTATGTGTTTATGTACATCTGTATACATCAGAGGATTACTCAACCTCTAGTCCATTTTCTAAATATAATACTCCATTGCCGCGTAAGTCAACGTTGAGCCCCAATGCCACTACCAACAAATTATTCAACGGTTCCATGAGTACCAGTTTTACTGGGGAAGAACTTATACAAGACGAGATCGAATTGCAAAATTATTTGAAAGAAGTTAATGTAAAAGAACGGAAATCAACCTCGCATTCTACTAATGTCGACCAGCCCTCAAATTTATTAAGCTCGTTTTGGTCACATCCTGCAACCCATAGTCCTGGAGAAGTTTCTCCATTATTAAGACATTGTGCCTATCAATTAGCCCCAACAGTTGGTAAGCACTATTATAAATTATTTACAATTATATGTACATTACTTTTTTCTTTTTTTTTATAATTAACGATTTTCTATTCTCTTGTACGTCTCGTTACTTGAAGATAAATCCAAATCTTCTAGTCCTGGTGTCGAAGAAGGAAATTCTCCGAGAGCTTTTGGGGCACCTGATGTCTGGAGAAAATATAGAATTGATGTAGTCGTGGTCAATCAATGGATAGCTAACTTGCGCATGGTAATTTTAAATTAAGTGTAAATCATCTTAAATTGAATATAAATACTTTAAAATATTCTCTAGCTCCTAAGTTTTATCAAACAAAAAATGTTGCCCTCGAATTATTTATAATTATGAAAACTTATTTCATTTCCTTTCGATGCTGCAGAAAATGCTAATAGATTATTCCTTTGTTTTTAATGAATTTAGAAACTTCAAATTTTTTAAATAATCTCCACAAATTATAAGGCACATAAGTGTATGTATTTAAATCGATGAGTTTCTGCACTGTTAAGTTAAGGAGTTTTCAAAAAAATCTTTTACATGAATCCTTACGTTAACAATGATACAAGACTCATAGGCATCAAGCTTTCTAATGATATTTAAAGAATAATATTTTCTAATATCATTGAATAAACTATTTAAATTTCGAAGAGATACACACCAACGACATTGCTGACAAAATTTAGTGGCGCTCATACAAGTAGATATAATTAAACATTATAATTTTTGTATTTATGAATCAGTGGATTAGCAAAACCGTTGTCGAGCGAGTTTCATTGGAAATAGATAACGTGTGCAGTGGCTTGGTACGTCATGGGCTGAGCGACTCCCAACCAGGACAAGTGGGCTTGGACAAGCTTCGGAAACTTGCACAATCATTCTCAGTGACTGTGATACCTACTCTTCCGACCTTGGTGCCATTTCTTGAGCTGTCTAGCAATCAGGATTATTTGGTCAAGAGAATAAAAGTGCTGGCCAAAGGTGGATCGATGAGCGAATTCAAATGGAACAGTGGAGGCTCGCACAATGGAAAGGAATGGGACTCCAGTCTCCCTACCGATACAGCAGTAATTATATTTTCATGATATTTCGTTTCTGTAACTTATCACATTGTGCGCTACAATTCGTGCTTTGATTCTTCATGATTTTTCAGATTATAATGCATTTAGTTTCAACGTACTTGGACACTCAGCTCGAAAGCCCATTGAATCAACCTGACGCCAGGCCATTCACGTCAAGATATACAGCAAAATCCGGCTTTGAACTACCACGCAATAAAGGCCCCGTAATAGTTAATCAATCTTTAAATCCACCGCATTATTGCCTTGCTCTCAGTGGGGACTCACTCAGTCACGATTACGAAGATATCCCAAGAGTAATGATTGAGCTTTTTGTTTTGAAAATACATACATTACAAAAATAAAAGTAATCAATACTAATTATTCTATAATTTTGTTTTCAATTTTGTTGCAGGGGCGGAACAATCTCTTCTACACGCTGCTGCTTTTCCTTTACATTGTAAAAACTCGAGATCACGGGATGCTCGGTCGCGTTAATCTTGGTATGTCTGGTGTAAATGTTCTTTGGGTTATTGACTAATAAATCACTGCGATTCGGACTTTCATGTTTCTTACTGTAATTGACATTTACCAATGACCACAGGACATTTTTCACTTGTAATCACATAAAATTATTTATCAAGTTCATTGTATAGAGCTCTCTCCTCATTTTTTATAAGTGATACTCTTAGTTTAGATTAATCAATGCGAATATTTATAAAATAAGTTTTGTGACCAAGAGCATACGCGAAAGATATGTATATATATATATATATATATATATTTCTTACAAGGATTACAATTGAAATTTAGATAAATAGCCTCTAGAGTCTTCCAGCGACATCTCAATAATTATAAATTAAATAAAAATCACCAACATCCAGTGTAAGGAAGGAATCGCCGATCTTCAAATTTTCTCAAGAAATTGTAAAAAGCATATTATTTTTTTGTACTGAAAGAAAATCCTATTACAAGTGTAAGTCATAAAAGTTTGCGTTGCCATTTAATAGATATAATTATTTATTTATTTATTTATTATTTTTCTTTGATTTTCGATAAGTTGGAGAGAATGATTATTCTAATTAATAATCCTAACTCTTGAGAGACTTGAGGAGAAATGTGTTTTCGTCAGTAACGTGCATTGTAATACAAAGTACCTTGAATTGGTGCCTAAGCGTCTTTTATATGTTCTTAGTATTATTGATCAAAGCATAAGAATTGAATATTAAAAACCTTCTCTTGTTTTTATAATTTATTTAAACATTTTTAGCAAATAAAAGCATTTATAAATTGATTTATAAAAAAAAGCATATAAAAATCTGTTTTAAAAAAATTATATAATTCATGCACCTCGACGAAATTTTACCCCACTGCCGACCTCTGGAAATATGGAAGGCCTCGTGAACTTGTCATCCCCGGAGCACAGAACAGCTACACACTCTGTTGTACACTCCGTTGTACACTCTGTAATATGTGGGAAAGATTTCGATTGAGGGCGGGTGGCTGGCATCTTGCAGTTGACACTGCGTCGGCCAGGTAATTCTCGCTCCTCCTCCTCCTCCTCCTCCGTACACTTTTGCTCGTGCACACGCTTTTTATTTATACGCTTGTCCGAATTGCAAGGGCGGGGGGGGGGCAATCAATAATTCGTTATTCGCTGATAACGTTTTGTAGAACATCATGCATCGTGGCACACCCATAATCTCCTTATGGATCTACCCCGCTCGGCGACTATATCCGAGATTTCTCAGAGATATAGTCGCCGATCGCGTTAACGTGCCAGGTCTTGTACAATAAGATAAGTCCGCGTCTAACCTACGCAGTTGTATCCACACCTGCCCGAGCTCTATAAATAAATATTTTTCCGTCTCGCTGGATTATTTAGTACTATCGGATATCTTGTTCCGCTCGTTAAACAAGCTCGTACTTTACCTTCTGACCAGGCCGAGCTCTTACAATGTAAGCATACCTTTATAATCTTTATAGAAGAAAGCATTCAAGAGTGCAGGCGTAATCCTAATTTAAAAGTCATAATACATTTCGTGGAGCGTATCACCGGCATTAATAATCATAAAGGCCTTTAAACGTAAATATAAAAAGTCATGCAATGCCTTGCAACGTAGCGCTCATGAAAATACTTATGGATTTTAAAATTCTCCTCAATTCCTTACTGACAAGTGATTCGTCAGTCGACAATCTATTGACTGCTATTTCCAAAGTCCCGTCGGACGTAACGAGGACCGAAAGGGCAATTACGTGTAACGTATCATTTAAACGTGAATTTGACTATTATTCTATAGCTCGAGGCTGTAGTTAAACAATATTGGCTGTCGATAAGTATGATTCCGTCAGAAGAACATCGATTTCAGTTAACGTTCAGAGTTCCACGTAAGAATGTGAATTTCGTAATAGTCCGAGTCGCGATGAGCGATGATGAGCGATTGTAAAGTAATAAACGATTAACCTGGAGATTACGATAAGGATGATAAGGATTAAACGACTTCGAGCCCAGCGAGGGAAAGCAATAAGAAATATCGTACGTGAAGAAAATGGAGGGTCGAAGCAACAGGTACCGCTCGGCATTGTTGGACGAAGGAAGGCCAGGAAGTTAGAGGGTGAGAGAGTGAGAGAGAGAGAAAGAGAGAGAGAGAGAGAGAAAAGTTTATCGTTCGATGGTCGTTGGCACTGTTGTTACGAGTGTGACTTTATACAATAATAATGCCGAAACGAATTCGTCGTTCGTGCCGAGCAGCGTTGCTCCCTAAGCGACACCGTCCGCGCATCTATCTATTCTTCCAAGTGGCCTGGGCAACGTCGTCCGGATTTCTCGTTCGCTTAAGCGTCCTTTTACTCCATCCCGTTTACTCCATGCACAATTATGAAATTTATTATAAATAATAGTCAGCGACACGTATGCTGACTCGCGAAACAAGGAGTGCGCTCGCTATGGTTAACGGAGTCTGACTTTACCTATCGACATGCACGCACTCATCCATCGAATTAAAAACTAAATAAATTTTTAATTGTAGAATAAAGAATGTTGCGAGAGTCGGAAAACCCAAGGACGTTCTATCGTGTCCGTTGGAGTTTTTTTTTTTTTTTTTTTCTTCTACGTACTCGAAGTCAACAGTCTTGGCGATAGCGATGTAGCATTGCCGGTAATAACTACAGACGCTCTTACGATATCGTAATCTTTTTAAAAAGGCATACATCCATAATAGATAATAATTGACTTTGTCAATTTTGAAGCTCAATGTACTTGTGTGTATGCGGGGGACGGGGGGCGGGGCGGTGGGTGTTGTAACGAATGCGTCTGGCAATAAATTGATACAAATTAAGCCATTAATTTAAAAACTGGATTCCCTTGGAATTACCAGGCCGTTGTACATCACGTAGCGTTGGGCCTTATCGAAATCAATTATCCTATATTTACAACAAATGCCCATCTGCTTTTCAGAGACACGTTATTATTTTTCATTAAAAAAAAAAAACAAAAAAAAACAAAACTTGTCTCGATGTTTACTTAGTTGGCGAGGCATTTGCATTATTGCACAAAGCTAAAGCATACAAGGCAAACGTAAAATTCTCAATGATAATGTATTTTTTAATCCATTGAATTTCCATAAGAACGAGTTTATAAATCCTGTGGTAAGAGCGGTAAGCAACGACTGATAATAATCATTTATTCAGGGAAAGAATGGTTTTTTCTCCTTTTATTTTTTTTTCTAAATAACATAATGTCGGTAGGGTGAGGGGGAAGGGGATGTAAACTCACCGTACATTATTAAAGTGACAAACGTTAAGCTAAGGTCTTAATGATGTTGTTGCTGGTCGTATACAGTACGTGGTTATAGTTGTTAATTATCAGTATGCCGTAAGCCTTTTAATTTCACTCTAGTTTCGAATAAAGAAGAACCGCTCACATTATGGAAGATCTAGTCTAGATATTAAGAACCACGGGGAAGGGAAGGAAAAAAAAACATTGCGGTAACTTTATCGATGTAAATTCAATTTCTTTTATAGTTATGTATTTTTATTTGTTTCCATTTGTCTACTTGTTTATTATCATCCATTGATTGCCGCTGCATAATTGAAACAGGCGAGATGTTTGCTTAAAAAATGCGAAATAATAATTAACGAATACGATGCTGCGAGGGTGGGTGGGGGGAAGGGGGCGATGCCTCGGTCAAATGTGTCCGATTAGCAATGATAATTTAACGATGCGTTTTTAAATTTATACTCCCTTGATATCAGCGAGATGATATTTATTAGTTCTGCATCGTTTTTTTCTTCTCCGAATCCTGAACAACGAGGAATGATCTTTTATACGAATTTAATGAGATATCGCGTGCTGCGACAAACGAAAGAATAACAAGCTGTGATTTATAGGCGTAATCAAATGGAATTTGCGGCTCCGTTACGGTTGGCGTGCCGAGCTTAAGGTTAAGAGCTGGACAGAGTCATCTCCAGGATCGAAAGAGTGAGGCGAAAAAAAAAAGTGAATCGAGGGGGGAGGGGCGGGCAGGCAGCCCGCTGCTGCTGTTACTGCTACCGCTGCTAATGGTGGCGGTGGGGGTGGGGTGGTGGTTTTAAAGAAAATCGGTGACGCGAGACATCGCTTGGGACGGGGTTAGGGAAATGCGGGCGAGAAGGGAGGCGAGGACGGTGGGGTGGGCAGCGCATCCTATGTGTTACATTACGGAGGAGCGAGAGGAGGTCGATAGGCGCATGCGCCCACCCATCCCCCACCCCGGCCACGGCCATTGATACTCGTCTTTTTGAAAGGCGCCCTCTCCCCCCACCCGGGTAGGTAGAGTACCGTCCCGGCGGCCGCGGCGCACCGCTCGCCAGTGTCCACGGAGTCTCGGCCCGGGTGGCTCGACGTCTACGTCTCCTCCGGGCTCTTCATTACCCCTAGCCAACTGTGTTGTGCCATCTCGCGGCTCCATTTGCGCCTCCGTCACAGCCGACTCCGGCGATATAATAACAACGAGCACGACAACACCGACTACGGCTACTGCTACAAGAGTCTGATAGAGCAGCTGGTGAAGGAGGAGGGCTCGTAAAAGGACGAGAGGGCCCTCGGGCAAACCGTCCTCCCGGTCGCCCGAGCGATGGCATCGGCGCGTCGACGAGGAGGACGACGACGGCGAAGACGAAGACGCGGCTCTTCCTGAAGAAGGTGAGCTGACGACAGTTACACGCACGTGCATCGCCGCTGGTCCCTGATCGCGGCCGTCGACCTGACCCGCTCTGTCCCTTTAACTATTAAGTTCGTTTAAACATCGCCGCTCGAAACGCGAATTGGACGTGCATCGAGCGGGAGGGAAAAGGCCACTTTGGTGGTGCCTTTACCTCTACACGGCCGTCTACGTCTCTCCACACATTCCTAACGTCCTCTCCCCCTCCCTACCTCCCACCCCTCCTCCTCCGCCCCCTTCCGCCACCTCCCCCCCCCCACCCCCTGCTCCTGGTCTTTTCCGACTTTCGCACTCGAATTCCATGGGCTGCTCTCCCTCCCTCCCGCCTCCCCCTTTCCGACCACATTGTCCAGCCTTTACTCGACGCTGCAGGCCTGACATTTTTTGCTTGGGCATTTTCGACTGTAAGCTCGAGAGGAGCCTCTTCTACTCCCTAATAATAAGTCGACTCCTCCTCATCTCTCTCTCTCTCTCTCCCCCCCTCTCTCTATCGCTCTTTCGCTCTCTCGTACACTCCGTCTCCATCCGATTACCTTCGGCGACCCGCAGCCAATATTACGGGCTCCTCTTCCGCCACCATCGTCGAACCCCAATAGGCCAAGATTAACGAGATTTTCAAATGATTTATTATTTAGAGCCGTGCGTGGATAGAGGATGGCCCGGAGGCTCGGGATCCCGTCCGTCTGTTTTAACGGGTCCTGAATATGCATTTTAAAGCGGTTCGATGCTGTGCCGCTGCCGCTGTCGGCGAGCTCGGCCGCCCCGGAGAATCTCCTCCGCTGGTTCGGCTGTCTCAGTTCCTGAGGGGAGCCCCCGAGGCCGCGCGCCGGCCTTTAAATACCCGAGCGAATGAGCGAACGAGCGAGCGAGCGCTCGAGTGCGCTCTCGGCGCTAAAATAACAATGCTCGGCTTAATTCTGTTTACGGTATTAACGAACCGCCAGACCGTCGCGTGCGCGTCACTTCCAAGCATTTCGATAATTGCAATTCCAGATGGAGAAGAAAGACGGCTCGGCCTTAACGTACGTACGTACGTACGATGTACGATACTTTTCGTGATTACGTCCTCTCCTTCACCCCCTCACCCTCTCCCCCCTCCTCCCTCCACTCCTTCGCCGCGCGCCTTAACAATCGTCGTTGAGGGACCGCTTTAAGTGGCGGGAAAAGTCTTTCTCCGCTCCGGAGATTATGACTGTTTGTCGTAATGCCGCTTTCCGATCGGCGATTCGTGAATATAATGGGCCCGGTCGCACGCGAGGAAGGTCGATTATGTAAATCGGCGGTAGCCATTTGGAATATTACACAATAAGGAAAGCCCGAGCGTTACGGGGCTTTACATTGTTTTTTGGAAATCAGGCGTCGGCCATTGTCGTTATTACTTATGTCCTACGATTAGCATTAAAAGATTTTTCTCCACCCTAATCACAGGGAGCCCTCGTTTGCCATTTATCGACTTGGACTCGCGCTTCACCTTCTCCTCTTCTTCCCCTTCTTCTTAGCCTTTATTGTTTACGACGGGCTAACGAGCTGAAATCACAGCCTTTATCATAGCCTCTCCGGTGCTCGACTTTTGCGATCGAGGAAACGATTACCTGGGCGGGATCTCTTATTACCCACAACAGCGGACGCCATAAATGGACAGCAGAGTAGTACTGACGATGCCCTTACTTTACCTTTATTGCATTAGCGAATAATCGCTCTAATGCCAAATTCCATTATCGCTGATAAGTCGTCTCGTCCTGGGAAAAATCATTATAATATGCTAATAATCGACATACCGAGAACCGACACGATTAAAAAAATTTAAGCTGCCCTCCCATATTCCATTACTTCCGACTGTCATTATTCTTATCATTTATTGTTGGCGTAGACGTTTTATCGTTAATACTTTTAACTTGGCATTTATCGGATTCTCGCTCTCGAACGTCATTTATTAATCACCTGCCCATTTTAATTACAATGTAATAACATTTTAATTAAGCTATTCTAAAATCATTTGAGCACCGAGCATAAACAGTTTCTCTCTCTCTCTCTCTCTCTCTCTCTCTCTATATATATATATATATATATATATATATCTTAAATAGAAATAATAGTAGAATGTTGATATAGCACGTGATAAAAATACTAATGAATCATGTCATTTAATTATTTATTAATGAAATCGTTAAAATTGAATTATTTAAAATAGAAACGAACCCATACGAATTAACCAGATAAGTTTTAAACTAATCAGTACGATTGAAAAGAATATAAAAAAGGAAGAGAGAAGGGAAAAAAACCGTTAGCATAAATGAGAATCATCCTCCGTCGTTCGTATGAATGTTTCCTTCTACACAAATGCATAACTAAAATCAACAATTCATTGTAATTTTAAAAACTCCAACGATATACAATGTGTATGTTATTACATAACACATTATTTCTAATATGAGCGACTCTATGTCAGTATTTTAATTAGTATAAATCATATTCTTTAAATTAATAAGCGTGACGCAATAGAATCAGCAGGTGATTATATAAATTAAGATTATTATTAATTGGTATTCTACTTAGTGACACCTGAAGAGGCAGCTTTATTTCATCGAAAATTAATTACTCTTTCAGAGTGAGAGAGAGAGAGAGAGAACGCAGGGAGGGTGGAGGAAGTCGTTTAAATTTATATTTATGGGATCTTAGCTGATTATTGATTTTCTATTAAAATAACTGGTTACTTAAAAGAAATTTCTTGCCTTTGAAATATCAGTATAAGCGAAGGGGTAAATGTAAACATGTTTAAGCGTTGAATTTACACCTCATGATTAATGCGTAAAATTTGTAAATATTAGCTTTTCAATGAAATGCAACAAAAAGCTTGGCATTTGCGTTATGGCGACAAGTAAGCGTTAAGTACAGTCCGGTAAAGAATAATGGTAAATTTATTAATAAATACTGTTTGGCGAGAGTACAGATGTTAGTATTAGACAAGAGCCTTTGCTCTTTTTGTCTATGTGGTAGGAAAGTCTGGGAAGGATTACCAACGTGCGAATGAAAGAGGGAAAAGGAGGCTCTTGGCACTGGACAACATTCGATGATTATTTCAAGCCAACGATGATTATTATTTATAGCCGGTTTGATTGTGTATGTGTATGTGGAAGCAGGATAAGGTATAAACGATGCGATCTTATTTTATCCTGACGCCTTTATTAATAATATCCAAGTTAATTCTTTTTTTTTTTATAATTCCAATTTTTTTCCCTTCGCCGTTAGTTTTCGGTCACGCAGTCGATGACGTCGACGCCGGTCGACGCGATCTCCAGTTGCGATCTCCAGCTGCGATCAGCTGTCCGCCTGTTCAGGGCGCCTTGTCTGCTCCGGATGGTTGTCGGTCTCCTCGCCTCGTCCCTCTTTCGCGCCTTTAGCTTCTTCCTTCCTTTATCGCTGAAATTCGGTTTGCTCGAACTGACCCCCCCCTGCTACCTCCTACCTCCGACATGCGCATCTTTCTTTGCCTCGATCTTCCGCCCGATTCGTATTTGCATCTTCTTTTCATTTTCGCGAATTCTCCCGACGTCATAAGGGCTTCGCCTTCGTCTCCTCGGCGCTCTCCTTTTCTTTCTTCGGCCTCCACCAGCCTTCGGACAGAGTAGCGGGTATTACCGTAACCTGTCGGTGCTTCTCCCCTCAACAAGACCCGCTTTCGAACGCGTGTCTTGACGGATGTGACAGTAAGTCCGTCTAGAGAAGAAGACTTTATGCGCTAAAATAATCTAAGGCGAGCGTTGCTTTGTATATATAAATAATTTTTAGCGGTCAGCGATAAAAATGTGATATTGAAGAGCCCAAGCAATAAAAGATATAAAACAAGATTGGGCGTGTGGTGGTGCGTCGGTGGATCGAGACTCGGTTTCGAATTTGACTTCTAAGGCTCGCGTATGGAAAGCCGCGAATGGAGCTGGTGCTGCTAAACAGTAATTTGGGAAAAATATAATTTTAGCCGTCTCGGGAGTGTCTGTTGTTAAGCGGCCAGTCGTCTTTCAAAATTAACCTTGTCCTCATCCCCTCCAGACAGGGATTAAGAGGATAAGATGAGTCAAAATAATAAACAAAGGAGGCCGGTTATGGCTGTCGGGCGATCGATCCAGGAAGGAATGAGAGAGAGAGAGAGAGAGAGAGAGAGAGAGAGAGCAGCGTTCGTCTTAAAAATCAAGAGGTTGTAATAGATTCGTCTGCGATACATTTGCGATGATTGTCCGTATACGAATAAGGAGCGAGCGAGCTGAGGTGAGGGGAGGGGAGACACCGTGGAACTGCGTAAATGCGAAAGGATAAGGAATAACGTAGTTTGTCTTAAGGAACGCTAGACGACGCGCCTTTATTCAAGCGGCTCGGGTAGCCCTGAGCCGTAGTAGCGGTATCCCGGCGCGCAGCATCCTTCCGGAGGGAACTTTATTTACTTCCGTCAGGTATCGCGCGCCGAAGCTCGACGGTAAGCGCGTATCGTGGCTACAAAGACACTGACAGCTGTAATTAAAAGATTGCCCGGCTATAATGTGAGTTATCAATTACCACTAGCCCCCTACCTCTCTTCACCACCTCTCTCTCTTTCTCTCTTTTTCTCTCTCTCTCTCTATCTATCTATCTATCTATCTATCTGTCCAACTGTCTATCTATCTCTACATCTATTTGACTCCCACTCTTCGCATTTGTATTGAGGACGCGTCGCTCGGGCTCGAGTAATGGCCGGCATTATTCGTAAAGGCCAGGGAGAATTTGAAAATTGACATTGTCCACCTGCGGTCCGAGACTCCCACCGATTTAGCGCCTTCCTTGCCGCTTTTGGCAGCGACTTGTCCTTCGCTCGCCCATCGCCAATTCCGGCGCTCGACGTACTCGTTTTATTCCCCCTCCAACGACCTTATTGGCCATAATCGGCGAACCGCTCCCGATAAAATAACGATTTACAAGAACGCGATTAGCCGATTTAATAACTGAATTCCTCCCTGTCAACCTCGGCCTTCTTCGCGAAGCTCTCGTAGCCGATCATCTCGTGCTTTAATTTATTAATCGTTATTATTCTGACTTAGCTTAATTACCGACAGATCTCCGTCTAACGTCGGTTCATGCGATTCCTCGGCCCCTTCTGCTCTTCTTTTCGATTGCCACTACCAACTTAATTCAGAGAGTCTTTTGCATTTACATTGAGATACTTGGAGAGCACACGAACCACCTTCATTAATGAAATGATCGAGCCCCTGCTGAATGCGCGTAGTGGCGCATAATTAAATAGCTCGATCACATATTTCTTTTTATTGATTAATTGATGTCGGGGTCCTTGAGTGCTGCTCCGCTCGAGAGGCAGAGCAGGGCTTTAAATGCTCGTTTAGAGTCGCTCCGGCCACGATCAGACCCGTAACGAGATCCAGCGCCCTTCGCTTCGACACGTTATAATAGCAAGAATTACGAATGACGGTCCCGGGAGGAGGGGGAAAAAACACAGTATTCAACAGAAGCACGAAAAATAACAGGATGTTCGCGAAGATTCACGCAGATCGCTGTTTTATTTCTTTTTCTTATTTTTTTCTTAACCACGAGTGCGTGCCGCAGTGTTCGGTGTTTCGTAATTCCTGTTAGTTGGATAGAGCAGCGCGTCCCGCTCTGCGGCTAATCTGTTCGGAACAATGAGCGGAACAATGAGCACGACATGAATGAAGAAATTACCGGTTTTCGGATTCCGTAAGCGCCGCTTTAAAGTCCCTCGTGCACGTTTACCAGACGAACCTGCCTTGGTGGGAATTATATTGCCAAGGTCATCTTTAAGTCATCCTACAGCTAGCCAAAATCATCTTATTATCCGGAGACTCCGACCTTTTAGACACAAATTCTCACCTCCTCATCTAATTATTACAATTGCCTCTTTCGTACGGCTTATGGGTCTACCCCCCTTCCTCGCCCTCCTCACCCTCCGTAGCCCCGCCTGATTCTCTTAACATCATTATCGCTGGAGAATATTCCAACCTTGCCCGACATTTGTATTTACGTTTAAAAATTCCGACGTGAAACAAATAAAAACGCGCGACTTTTAAAGCTTATAAAATAATCGACAATTATTATACAATTACAATTGACTGAAACATTTGTATTTTTCGCTTATAGCTAAGCTATCGTTTCTTCTCTAAGTTTCTGTATTGTTATCAAGGCTCCGATACACCCGCAGCTGCGCGGATTGTTTTAAGTGACAATTTAAAGCTTCTCTTGATCCCTGGTTTAATAACGTTTTACGTTTCAGGCAATAATCGTAAGTCTTTAATGAATCGGGCTGATCTTACATTGCTCGAATGAACTGCTATTCGAAATCAATAGGCTAGCTTAACGATTATTGCCTGAAACGTAGTAAAGGAAATAATTATCCGACTAACGAATTAGTCGGATAAACAAATTGAAAGGCTAAGAGCTGGCGTTTATTTATTTACGAAACGTCAAATGGATGTTATGTTAATGGATGTCAAAGTCTGCCATTTCATGCACAACGACTTTTTTTAGACGTATACATAAGAAAATAGGTTGTCTCGATAGATAACCAACTGGCATTAGTTAAATAATTGCCTTCAATTTGCTCTTCTCGTTTCTTTACTCGAAACTGTGTGCCCTAACAGGCCGTACATAGATGCGTTGTTTCCTCAGGCGTTTATGAAAATTCTTCAAGTACTCGTGACTTGAAAATGTCAACAGGAATTATCGAGTTGACCGATTAGTGTCGGAATAGTCGTAGTAGTACGTAGACTACTTTTAATAAGTGGAATGAATTAAAAATGACATTTAAAAGGATGCTCGGCGCGCATGCCGTAGTGCTCGCATAATCCCAGCTGCAGTAGAGGCTGCGCCCACGGCGGCCCCTTGACGTCCGCTTTACCGCTTTATTAATATTACCATATTACCATACGAACTATACGGCCGGTAGTTTTGGCATCGAGGTCTTCGTCTATTTCGTATTCTTAATTTTTTTTTTTTTTTTTTTTTTTCTTTCTTTCTTTTCAATTCCTTATTAGTAGCTTCGTGAGGAAACGTCGTGCGCGCAACGTGATTCACGGTCCGTTGAAACGCAGGACGGATCGGACTCGCTTTAACGTGCCGTTCAATAATGGCGCTCTTTCACCCCGACACGTACTTACGGGGAATAATCGCCTCCTCGTGGACGAAAGGTGCTCGACGTGAGGACCTCGCCGAGGATGGGGGAGGGAGGTCGCGAGGCCCTCTTCGAGGCGAGGCGCCCCAGTCACTGCCGCGCAGGTTCAAATTTACCCGGGACATCACCGCGACGAGATCGTAGGCGCGCTTCCCCGGAAAATGGAATTCGCCGAGGCTTTCCGGCTGGAGTACCGCGCCGCATTGCGGCTTCTGCTCACTCCCTACCTCGCTCCCTACCTCGCTCCCTCCCTCGCTCCCTCTAACCCGTCGACATCTCGCGCTCCTCCTTCGCTCCTCCTTGATTTTCGATCCGCACCGCGTCAGGGCCGCCCTTTGCGTTTAATGCAAACTGACGTTTCGTACGGAGATAAGATTCATCCCGTCCGGCCGGTCTCGGCCTCAATGTGCATTCCGTATCAGTTACCGAAAATAGCTGGTAACCGGCTCGTTAAGACCTTCGCCGAGCACGGCCCTATCTATTCGGCAGCTGCTTATCTCGACCGCGCTGGAGGAATGTCCCTGTTATCCGCCTGCGAATCTCCAGGGGTGCGAATTTTCAGGATGACTCTCTCTCTCTCTCTCTCTCTCTCTCTCTCTCTCTCTCTCTCTCTCTCGAGTGCCAATAGCTGCTCGATTCGCAAAAAGAATGGCGGGTCGTTGAAGTAATGCGCACCTCTCGACGATTATTGAGCAAAAAATAACGGCAGCCTCGTCGGGCTTATCGCTTATCGAGCAGCAACATTTATCGATAGATTTTCATAAATTGATAGAGTAAAGTGCGTTGAGCGATAGTCGGGAGCTACTGCTGGGTGGGTGGTCATGAGAGTATCGAGTAGAGTGCTCGAGACGCCGGTGCATTATCATCCGGGCTTGAAGGGCACCGGCAGCTTTTCGCCACTCCTCCCCTCCCGCCGACTTTGCCTTCCCCCCCTCTCCCCGCCATCTTATCGATTATCGAGTGAGGTAAGCCTATAATGCGTCTCTCGTCTGCTCCTCGATCTCGAGCTCGAGGTCTATCTTTAAAGTCGAGCCCTACGACGCTCGGTATCCTCGTCCCCTCCCTCGCGCACCAGCCACCGACGCCGCGCGACCAGCGGCACCCAGACAAGAGCCAGACGAACGTCGTAGGTAAGATATGGATTTGCATTTCAGCGCGGAGCCGTGATCGAGACGAGCGTTAGCCAGTGAGGACGAGACCCCGACTGGTAGTATGAGGAAAGTGAGGGAGTTACCGGAGCCGAGCAACGGCGCCGGGACCGGGGCCGGGGCCGGGGACGTCGAGGCGTCCGAAGCCCTTAAGAACGGAGGATCGCCCGCCGGCCAGGCCATCCTCGAGGAGATATTCTACATATCCTCGAAGCGCAACACCCTCTACAGGGTGCGGCTCACCGAGCGCGGGCTCACCCTACGTAAGGAGAGCAACTGCGGCCCGAGCAAGACCGAGACCATCCTCGTCGACGACATCGTCGGCTGCAGGTGAGAGCCTTGAAACTTATTTTACCCCTTGGCAGCCCCGTTGCCCGTCGACCCCGGACTCTCGCTGTCTCGTAACGGGATGCACCGGTGCGCCCGGTAATTTATCTTGTCGGCTCGATATCGTGTTGCGAACGTCGGCTGAGTAGGGCGGGTGGAGGGACGGAGGGCGGCCAGCAAGCAAGCAAGCAGGCGAGCAAGCGAGCCTTGCTACCCGCGGGCTCCTGACCCAGACGGGGATGCCATAGTCACGCGATTCACTTTAAAACAGCTGGCTCCGGATGAAAAAGCCCGTAAGGGATTTATCGAGCAATTGCTTCGTTAGTCATTCGCCTCGACTCGCAATAACGCAAATAACGCCGCTGTCTTCTTTCAAACATAAATCAAGTTACTCCGTTAACCCTGCCGGCCCCCACCGTCCCATTCTATACCAACACAATGGAATTGTGACCAGTAGCGGCATACATGTAACACCGGGCAATTTATCATTAACTAGTCATTTTTGCATCCAGTATAATAAGTCCAGTATAATAACGAAAAATTTACGCGGCGACGCTCCTGCCACGAGCTTTTTAAGCGCGGGGGCTAATCACTCTACGGGTGAACTTACGCCATGAATATTCGGAATGGACTTGTACGTTGGGGTAAATCGCCGCGGAGCACGAATACGTCGGGAAGGCGTAAGACTTGTCAACGCGTTTCATCCACTCGAGGTCCAGATTTTACCAGAGTCTCCGGCTATTTTTAGAAAATTCAATGCTCTGATTCTTGTGACACTTTAGTCCAAAGTCTTAGAAAGTAATTATTCCGCTTTATGAACAAAGTATAAATGCTTAATCGGGTGAAACCTCCTCGCCTCGGCTTTACATGTACGTCCAGTGGAACCTGTTCGCCTCCTCGATGGCCATATTAGGTCGGCGTAAAAAAAGTAGAAGTGCGCCAGAGGACACGCTTTTTCTCTTTATTTTTTTTTTCTTTTTTTTTTTATTTTATTTTATTTTATTTATCTTTTTTTTTCTTTCTTTCTTTTTTTTTTTTTTTTGAGGTCAGCTTGTGTTTAATTGTCTGCCGCTTGGACGTGCTCCGTACGCCCGCGCAGGCATGTCTCGCGGCACTATCTGATTAAAATCCCTCCTTGAAATCCAGCTTTCGTTTAAATTTAGAGTTGGCCCCGTGCGCGCTAGATAAGCCGACCCCGCGGTCAATGCTAATTAGGAAAAAGAAATTCGGGCTTTCTTCGGTGAAACTTTAAATTAATTTTTAACCTCTCGTTAGATAAGTGGCTTATTACTGGTTAAATTATTAAAGCCTTGAAGGGGTGAAGGGGAAAAGAAGGACAAAAAATGACAAAAAATAACACGTTCGCTTCGTATGAAAAGTCATTGTTTTCACGAGCCGAGGGATTACATTACTTACGTAATACTTACGGGTCGTCGTATTTTATATATATATATATATATATATATTTTCTCATCGTTTTTCTTTATTCTTTCGGTAAAGCCAATTTACTTAATAGAAAATGATGAAAGCAATGAATGAAGGGGCAAAGCTACAATACGATGCAACGCGGTTATAGCAGTCCGGGTTTTTCATTATTTCAAAGGCAATGCATGCGTACGTGCACGAAGGTATGCACGAGCAAGGCTCGGCCTCCTTTTCTACTCGCTCCAACCTTTAATTGAACCCGTCCTTTCAATAATAATGCTTTCGAATCAAAATATTACAGCCGAGCCTTGCTTTAAAACTGATTGGCGTCCTTCGCTTTGCAGGGTTGATTATTCGCGGTGCAATTTACAATTTAAATATACAAGTTGGGCAGAAGGGGGCAGAGTGGGCGTAGAGTGGGAGTAGAGTGGGGTAGCCAGCCCAAGCCTGCCCCTCCATAAGTAAGAGCTTCGCGTTATTGGGGTGGTTGCGAACTAAGGAGGATAGTCGTTGGAATAGTCCGACGTGTAAAAAATACCCTCGTGCTTGAAAAAAAATACGACGTACGGATTTATTGTGAATTAGATAGAGGGTGGAGGAGTGTAGAACTAATCGATCTTAAGGGGAGGATCGATCGTCGGATGACGTGGAATGACGTGAAACGACGTATAATGACGTTGATGGGGGATAAGGGGGAGGCGGGGGGAGTCGGAGGAGCCACCGACAAGAAGTTAAGTGAGAATAATTATTATGCCTTCGTTTACAGGTGCATGCGCTCGAAGCGGCGCAACACCGGAAGCTGCGCCTGCCGACCGGGGGCCTACCGGGGCCAGCCCCACCTCGTCGAGTCGACGGAGCTGCTGCAGCCGCACGACGAGTACGACACCTCGGCCTACCTCTACGTCTACGCGTACATTCTCAAGCGGCCCAAGCCCGCGGGCAGGGGGACGCGGAGGCGCGAGCGCATGACCGTCACTCTGAGGTTCCGCAGCTTCGACAAGTACGAGGACAACCTGAGGGAGGCAAGCAGATGGAGGCTAGCGTTCAAGTGCCTCGTGGGGAAGCTCCCCGTACCGAAGCCGTACATGAGTCCGGCACATCGGAACCTCCAGTCCCTTCTCGCCGGTAAGCTCCTTCTTCTTCGAACTCCTCCGAGCCGAGCTTCAATGTTATTACAAGTCCGCGACCGGTAGTCACCCGAGTCGAGTTGAGCCGTCGATCACTCGAGAGTCGGTCTGCGATAGAGGGGCGGGTGGGGGGCGGGGTGGAAATTCACTTGGCTCTAAAGTTGAACGCGCTGGATGGATTAGGGGAGGGATGGGGGGGCTAACAACAACAGTCCAATCACCCCAATACCTGTAAAGTACGTTTACTTTGGAAACGCGGGCCGGGGTCGGATTTTTTTTCTTTTTTTTTTCTTTTCTTATTATTATTTTTAATCAAGCTCGGTACTTCGTTCCGTAGGCATCGATGGCGCAGTTTTTCAATGAAACCAGCAGGTTGCAATCTATCCTTTATTTAGCATTGACAAGGTTTAAACGTATTTTTTGTTTTTCCGGATTTACGGCTCTCGTCGAACCGTGCTTATGAAGCTCGTCAGTGGTCAGTGGTCATAAACAAAGTGGGAGGAAAAATGTAATCAACAAAGTTACGTTAAAAATACACTGTCGAATAAACAAAAAAATCCGTTAATTTGCTTCTCTTTTGTATTTTGCAAATTATCTCGCGTAAATTAATACTCATTAAACTCCGACGTCTCACATACGAGGAACAATTAAGCATACTTTTTCCTCTCTTTTTTCCTCCTCCTCCTCCTCCTCCTCCTCCTCCTCCTCCTCTTCATCTTCTTCTTCTTCTTTTTTTTTTGTATCGCAATAGCATGCAGTTTTAAAAGACGTCAACAATTATTTTTAAAATACTCGGGGGCAGGCATTTAAAAAACATCGATAAAATTTGTATACATATTTGTTTTTCTCTTTCTTTCTTATTTGTATCAATACCTTCTGTTTCAAACTTCTGTTTTTATTATTTGACTCTTCGACGCTCCAAAGCCAAGTTTTATATCATGTACACAACGTGCAGGAAAACAACGTTCTTGAGTAGAAAGAAAAAAAAAGAAAAGAAAAGAAAAAGAAAGAAACGACAAAATAGAAATAAGTTTTATATTTATTTGATAAGCTCTACTCGACCTATCGAGACGAATTCCTGAAAGCTTGATCGATCACGTTTTTATCACGGGAACGGAAAACCAGTGAAGCCTATAGCCCGAGCTTAAAAAAAAAAAAAAATTCACTTTCGTTTGAATTGCGTCATTCGATGTTTCCAATTCGTTTAATTCCAATTCAATGTTTTTATTTTTTTATAAATTCCCCTATTGTTGGCTTCTGATTTATCGAATTATACAGAACAGACCTTTAATGCACTGATTCGTTCACTTTCCCGTACTGTTTATTAAATCTGCTAATAAAAGCGGTTTTATTTTTTGTTTTTTTGTTTTTTCGAAAATTAACTCGTCCCACAAAACGTGGCAAAACGAGTTTTCATCGTTGCCTCTATTTCACTCTTATTAATATAAAGTATGTCATTTATTTAAAATACGAAGACTTTAGAATCAGCTATTTTCGAATCTATTATTACGAAGCCTTCGAACTCCTATCATCTGACATATTTCTTTCGAATTAGACGATTCTTCGTGTTTTTTTTCTTTTTGTCATGCTTTATCTCCGAGATACTTTGTATTGAGCAAATATCAATAATTTCTTTCCTTCATTTTTTTTTTATACTTTATACGACTCCTTAGTTATTTTATCTAATCTTGGAGCTATTTATCCGTAAATACATTGTCGAAAGGCGCAAATAGAGAGAAAGGTGAGAGGGGAGAGGTAGGGGGGGATTGAATTTTTTCACCTCGAAAGTCATTACACCGGCGAACGGTCGGTGATATGCAACGTTTTAAAATGTTCGGAATACGTAGCGCGTCCGTACACATTCCAGCCGGATAAATGCTTGATTTTCTGTTCTGCGCGATTGAACCGGCACATGACTCTGGAACGTAATAATAAATATTTAGTAACGCTGTTTAGTAACGAGGCCTTAAAGAATACGCCCTACGTAACGTGACATTGCACGAATAATAAGGCGAGGCCGAGTTTTAATTCTTAACGAGTTTCGAGAATTTTCTCCCTCCCCCTCCCTCGTGCGTCAAATGTAATAAAAACTCGGCTGCAGGTTATTGGGGAACGAGCGGCTAAAGTCGTTATATGTCTGCGCGATAGGTAGCGATCGTTATGAAAATTGATAAGCTTCGTATCGAATGCTCAATTAATTAAGTAGCAAAAGCACGTGTTGCTTAATGCTGCGGTCACAGAGCGTCGGTGTCGCTCCGAGCGAGTAAGTTGTTGCCCTCGACCGTCCGGGTCAGCCTGTACCTGAGCCGATTCGACGCTTCGTGGCCGCTGTTATGGCTGGCAAGGGAGGGGAGGAGCGCTGCAACGAGTCCTTTCGAGTTCACGAGGACCGAGGTGAGATTACCTCATTTTTAGACTCGGAATATCTTGGATGCTATAATAACGGCGTCGTCCCGAAAATCATTCCGTTCTCTCAGTCTCCCGAAGTGAAAGGACCCACGATCCTTCATTTCCTCTTCTCTACCTACTTCTACCTACTTCGCCCCGACCGTTTCTCTCTCTCTCTCTCTCTCTCTCTCTCTCTTGTCGACCGAACGTTGCCAAAACTCCCACAGAAAATACTCGTTCTCGGTGGCTTTTAAACTCTGACAAATTAACAATTAATCCCGGTCCTTTATCGGGGGAGGGGGAGAGAAGGAGGGGGGAAGGATTATCTGCGGCGACGCCGGTCGAACGAGAATAAACAAGACTATTGAAGGCCATTGAAGCTGATGGAGCTTCGGCAATTGCGTCTGTAATTATTCTCCGGCTCGCTCGAATTCTTCTCAATCATAAAAATCGTTTATTAAACGGCTTCGTTTAATAAGAACCTCACTCGATAGTCGCTCGAGGGTACTTCGATCCCTCACTCGCCTCCCCCTCCCCCTCCCCCCTTTCCGCCACCACCACTACCACCACACAAGTCCCTTATCATCGTTAACTTGTAAATTCACTGGGCGCGAGATACTTCAAAATACCAATCAAGCCACTGAAGCTTCTGTTAAAGAGTATTACAACGCTCGCTCCCTCGATATTCTTCTGTATCGTCGATATTATTATCATTATCATCATCATCATCATCATCATCATCATCATCATCATCATCATCATCATCATCATCATCATCATCATCATCATCATCATCATCATCATCATCATCATCATCATATTATCATATTATTATTATTATTATTATTATTATTATTATTATTATTATTATTATTATTATTATTATTATTATTATTATTATTATTATTATTATTATTATTATTATTATTATTATTATTATTATTATTATTATTATTATTATTATTATTATATTATTATTATTATTATTATTATTCTCGTTAATAAATTTGGAGGCGTGACGTTCGCATTTTCGAAGCTTTATTAGCCAATAATAATGCATTGAGAGCTTATGTAATGCGGAAGAAAGTGGAATAGAGGAGGACTAACGAGCCAACACTGTATTTTTGTTATTAAACACTGTATGCTTCATTTTTTTAAGAGGTTTTTGTTCATTCTTTAAATATTTACCAGGAAGTACGGAGCGACTCCGCGAGAAAACATTATGCGGCTGTCCGTCCGTAATTCCTCGCTTAAATGTAAATAACATTGTCTCGTTACGTGGCCGAGCTCACGTAACATTACGCAATCGTGGATCTTTGCAAGCTGTATTACGAGATAGTGAGCGCGCGCGCGCGTGAGAGTGAGAGCGCGAGGGGGAGGGGGGAGCGATTTTCCGCCGGTCGGGACTGGACCCATTAACGACTCGTCCCCTCGTCCCTGAAAATTCCCGACTGAGATAACGAGAAAATTGCACGGCTCAATTGAGAGCCATTATATTACATTTACAGGCAGCGGTGGGAAAATAGACTTTTCCGGACAAGGTATCTATCGCGAGCGAAGTGCGAGGGAAGAAAGGCGTCCTTCGTTGGCGGTGAAGGGACAGGAGGGAGGGAGGGAGGGAGGGGGAGAGGAAATCCTGGCACGATCGAGAATCGCTGCTCGAGTTTTCACTTTCCCACTGGACTCGAAGACACTGGACTCAGTTTGATGGGCTTATAAAAATCGAAATTGCCGGGCAAGCGGCTGCGTAACTCGTGCGTTTCCTTACACAAAGAGTAGACTAGTAGGAATCCGGGACGTTGCTGCTTTGAGGAACGACAGGAACGGGTCGATTAGGCCTTCGTGGTCGCGTAATGACGTAAGGACCTTCTAAAATTCGAAAGCTTCGGGGGAATGTCCCTGCGAGCCTTGTTTGCCGCGGTCATCCAGACCATTCCCATTCTCGATAAAAATCTATTGCCCAGCTGGAAAATAGAAAAACGCTTTGCGCGTTTACACGAGTTGATAAGAAAAGCAATATGTCAGTTTTGTGTAGTCTGCGCTCGATTCTCATCCACAAAATAACATCGTTAAGTTACGCAAACGTCGTTTCGGATACCCAATGTCTAGGCAGTGCATCCCTCGTTGCTCTCTCTCTCTCTCTCTCCCCCCCCCTCTCTCTCTCGTTGGCCAAAACGTCTCGCTGACTCGTCAACGATAGGATAGTAAAGGAAAGCGCTCTCCCCCCGTCTCTTTACCTTACGGCAACGTGTAATTTACATAACCGAAGCAGGCTGCCGACTATCCTTCATTCCATCCGGGCGCCCCTCTCGCTCCTCCTCCTTCGGGGAGAAATTCGCGGTAGCGATAAATGTTTCTATAATATATAATTTCTATAGTCGAATGCAATAACGTAAGCTTACGTAAATCGATTATCGAATCGTTGGGCCTTACGTATTACAGCTCGCCGGGATCGCTTAAGCGCTCAAAAGAGTGCCGCTCAAACGGAATATCGAATATCGTATAGAGGAATTTAAATAGGAGCCCGAATGGGAGGTCGTCGGTCGCATACACACCGGCCGAATTTTTGAGTCCCTTGAGACTTGGGCTTGCAAACGCGGGCGCGCGCGCACGCAGGCTATTGCGTAGGTTCTCCATTGTAGGTTTATTTTTTATAAAACGTAGGCTTATTTTCCTATATTTGGTTCTCCGAAGTCGCGAATCGGATAAGTAATTATTAGCGCGCAGAGGAATACTTTTCATTGCCATTTTCCCAGTCACGTACATTATTCGTGAGGCAAAATAGTTTTTTTTTGTTTTTCCCTCTCGACATCGTATCGTTATGAAATACATTACGACTGATAGGATCTCTGCCGCATAGGAGCAGCTTAATTGCTATGAAATTAATGAAGATTATTCGTTAGTTGGTTCTAGCTTGTGCGCTTCAAGCTTATCCGTCATCCGTTAATTAAAAAAAGTTACGTAGATTTCATTGCTTTTCAGATAAAGATTCACGCGGGCCGAAATTATAGTTTGCGCGGCTATAAATATTTTATGCCGATGTATCTATCTATCTAGTCAGTTAGTGAACGTGCATTCGCTGAAATACCAAAGTCATTATTGCCTTTATTATTAAGCGAGTACGTTACGCAATAAAATTTCGTGTCTTGAATAATGTTATTTACAATAAATAAAGGCTCTTACGAAATGCTTAATTGTTATCACAAATAATGTACTTTATTTCAATGGAAATACTTTAGTTGGAAAGGTAATTTTTCTAAAGGTAATAACATAAAGGTTATTGGGCTTATTGGCTTTAGAGTTATTTTAAAAATTAATTTACGGCAAAACGTATGCGGGACCCATTAACTATGAAATACGTACTCGTAATGCAGTAAGAGCACTTGATCCGAGCAGTGTGAAACCTTGCCAAAACTTTTTTTACTAATTAAGTGTCATCGAAAGCGTAAAGCGCACTCGTACAGTAGAATAACGAGATGAAGTTTTAACGACTATTTTCCTTTTTACGTGGATGAATTATATTAATAGCAGTAGGGAATTAATTCACGTACATTTTTTTTTCTTTGTTCTTTTAATCTTCGTACGTGTACTACGTAGTGTAAAAATGTATTATTTAACGTATTGACATATTACCGCGAGCATTAAAAAAAAGCCTGTAAACATATTTGTCAGGTAAAACATTGATAAGGTAAGTAAGTATAAGGTAAATCCGACGAAATTTTATTACTTTACGGAAAATGCGTTTTCTTTTATTCCCCAGCAAAATTAAATGCATTTCGTAACCCTTTTACGGTAAAATTACGATAAGATATTCGCGTACTCGGTAACGTACAATGGGATTTATTAAATACGAACATGCAAATACGAATACGTTTTCTTTTATTTTATTTTTATTTTATTGTTTTTTTTTTTTTTTTTTTTTACAATTTTACGAGAATTCGTATTCGCCTGGAAAGTAATAAAAGAAGAAGAAGAAGAAGAAGGCAAAGTTTTATCAAGCGAGATAAATATCGCGGAGATAATAAATACTCGGAAAGGAATAACTGGGGCAATTATAGCACAGCTCGAACGATGTGTAATTCCTATGTCTAATTCGTAATTTATGTCCGAAAGGTCTTCCTAAATCGTGATATCGACGGTTAATAAAGTACAAGCGGTTTTTCAGTCTCTGTTAGTAGGGTCATAGAAAATTTAATTTGGCGCTACTTAATCTACGGCCGTAAGGCGATATCAATTATTCTTGCCTAAAGATGAAATATCCCGAGCACATTAATCCGCTAATAATGCTAATAATATGCGGTGCACGGCGGGGAATCGTAAAATTCAATATTAGCCCGTAATGAGGCTGTTAAATCTGTTGAATAACATTCCTCGACGGCTGTTGGCACGAGTCGCCGCCTCACTGGGAATGGGAGTCGTCGGGGGGCGGGCGGCGGCGGGGCCGCTCGTACCGCTATCGAGCGAAAATGACAAAAAAAGGTGTCCATCTTGCTCTTTCAGCCTGCCCGGACGAGTCGAAGAAGCTCCTGGTGTTCCTGAATCCCAAATCTGGGCCGGGCCGAGGCCGGGAGAGCTTCCAGAGGCGGGTCCACCCGATCCTGGCCGAGGCCGAGATCCCCTACGACGTCTTCATAACCCGGCACTCGAACTATGCCCGGGACTTTGTGCGTAGCCGCGACCTCAGCCAATGGTCCGGCCTCGTCCTCGTCGGTGGGGACGGCATCGTCTTCGAGGTCGTGAACGGCCTGCTCCAGAGGCCCGACTGGGAGAGCTGCTGCCGGCGGCTGCCAATCGGCGTCATACCTTGCGGATCCGGGAACGGCCTCGCCAAGTCAATCGCCTTCTCCAAACAGTGAGTTTATGTCCGTGCACTCTCTTTTCTCCGTTAGAAGCAGGGCTGCCATTGCGGCCACCGCCACCGCCTCCGCCAACGGCCACCGCCACCGCCGCGGCCACGGCCGTGACGCGACGCGACGTTGTTCCGACAGAATGGGAGAGCGGGAGAAATTAATTAATTGCCCGGCAACGCGGTGCCGAATTCAAATGACGTCTTCTCGGCCCGCAAGCCGCGACGCTCCCGTCTTTCCCACCCTAAGTCTTACGTGTAGCGTTGACCGACGGGACTGATTTCGTTTGAAAGGGCGCGCGAACGCTGCCAACGGCTACGGCCCTCACCGATCCGTATACTACTCGCCCGGGCAATTTATTCATTTCCCGGAGGAAAATCAATCGAACCGACCATCGCTCTCTTTTCTCGCGCCTTCTTCCCCTCCCCTTGCCCTGCGATATATCGTATAAATAGCATCGATCGCTTCGTCGGGCATCTCCCCTCCCCCGTGTGTCTCCTTATTTTTCAACAAAGCGATGATCGATCGCGCCCGATCTCTTCACTTATCTCTCCGTATCTGTCGTATTGGCGTTGTGCCGCACGGACTCTGGGCTCACTTTTATTATCTCCAGTCGATTGCGCTCCTTCGCGAATTCTGTTTATCGATGCCTCGGTTTATCTCTATCCCTCCCCCCCCTCTCTCTCTCGCACGCGCGCATCACTTTATCTCTCTTCGGACTAAGTAACGCTGGACCAACGAAAACAACCATTACGTTTCGACTGCATTAGTCTTCGTACTCGGTATTTATTTGAATAGGGAAATTTTTTACGGCATTCACTTGATCGGAAGGATTCATTGAAAGTTCCATATCGATAATGATTTATTTATACGATGATTTTTATAATAAAGTTAACGCGACGCCCCCAACGCTTTCACATACAATGAAAAGAAATTAACTTCTACCGCTATTTATAAGCCTCTGGGTTTCAAGATAATATGTTGTTTGTAATTCATGGTATCAGTGCCCGTGTCTGTGCGGCGTTGTCCGTCTTTTATTCAGAATCAATATTCAGTAAGAAGTATAGAGTTGATCGAGGCTTATAGAATGAAAGCGTTCTAGACAATTATCTCTATTCTAGACCAGCATCTCTCTATTTTTATTGATTCCGAGCCGAAATAGATCATTCGTTAATGTTCCATTCGTTATTTTACGTTGCAGTAAATGCCTAAATGGCCTGTAAATCGCTAGAATTTTATATTTATTTTATCTTCTATGACTAATCGCTTTTGACATCGATAATTTAGCCTTTATTATGCATAAAAACCGAAATCTGTATTTACAACGATCCACCGACAAATAACTTTTATCCTATCTTTTGTAAAGAGTGAATTTGAAAAACATTGTAAACCCTAATTAATAATGCTCAGCCGGAGGAGCGACTTTCGTTTCGATGTCCACGTAGCAGTTATTGGCCTTAGTCGCCCTATGATGACGTCCCCGTCCGGGAAAGACTTTGAGTTTCACCATTTCGCCATTTTATCTATTCTAACGTGTTGTTCGAAAATTATTCGTCGCCTCGATTACATTGACCACTTAATCCTACAATTATATATTTTTCTCTTGAGAAATACAAATCGCCACGTTATTTTCAGAAGACGACGGCCGTGACATCCCCCATTCGCTCGGTAGCCCCCCCCCCTTTATTATCTTTCTTCGTTTTTTGTTCTTATCCATTTAATTGTCGGGAGAGGCCGACAAACTTGAGCCTAAACTTTCCTTTTTCTTGAAACTGCTATTGTTATTGTTACTGTTATTGGTATTAGTATTATTACTATTATTGGATTGTCCGAGTAGGTGGCTAGGCGTGACAATAAATTTGTATTAGAAGGAATGCGAGAGTGAGCTGGAGGTTTCAGTGCTCGTCGAACGACGACGTGAACGATGAGTGAGAAAAAAATCTACTAAGAGGATAAAATACTCTTCCAGGGAGCCGTTTGACCAGAACCCCATGCTTATAAGCGCTCTGTCGATCGTCCGGCGCAAGCTCAGCCAGATGGACCTGGTGCGAGTCGAGACTCGGAAGCAGACCCTCTACTCGTTCCTTTCGGTCGGCTGGGGCCTACTCGCGGACATCGACATCGAGAGCGAAAGGCTCCGGGCGATCGGGGGCCAGCGCTTCACCGTCTGGAGCGTCGCCCGGCTCATCGGTCTACGCACTTACCGGGGCACCGTCTACTATCTGCCCTGCGACCTTAAGGCCAACGGGGAAGCGAGCTCTGACTTCCACAAGGAGGCCAGGATCAACCACTCCAAGAGCTGCGGGGACGAGCTCGATCGGTAAGACTCGTTTTACAAGGACTCGTCATTCGCCGACCTCGAATGTCGGACAGGATTATTCCCTATTGGCTATTAAACCCTTTTCTTCATACAGTGTCTTAATACAGTGTCGATAAAAAAATAATTATAAAAAAAAAAAAAAAAAAAAAAAAATACAAAAACAAACTTTTTTACCAAAATGGTAATTTAGTTTAATCTTACTAGCGCAGAGTTTAGGTTTTGCCCGCCGAGGGTCGGTAACATTTTTTTTTTTATAAATTGAGATGGTCAGTTGAGAGCAGGCGAAGGCTTGAGCGTCAGGTTGGCTAAGTGACTAAAGGTTGGTCATGTACAAATCAGGTACAGCAGCGAGATCCGGGAGTCGAGAAGCTACGACGGATCGTTTAGCCAGGAGGGGACGGATATGGAGGAGGCAGAAAACGAGCCGGAGGGGACGAAAAACCGAGAGGAGGATGAGTGCGACGGGGAGGAGCATCAGATCATGGTGGACACGCTTACTCTGGAGACAGAAGCAGCGGATTCAGCGACCGATGGTAGGCGCAGGTGCGACAGCTTCTACTCAGCCAAGTCGCGCAAGTCCACCTACTTCAGCACCGGCTCAGGATCCATATCCAGTACTTATCACAGCGTCGAGGACGTCGGGATCCCGGACACCTCTTGTACGTACAATATCGTAAGAGGCACGTGGTGCCCTTGATGAAGAACAAGACATTATTACAGCTAAAATTATGTACAATTTCAGGTGTCGATAGTAGTAAGAGGAGCATCACCTACGGACCGCCCTCCTCTCTCCCGGCTCTCACGACCAAGGTCCCGAGTTCCTGGATAAAAATCGAAGGTGAAGTAATTTAATAGTTGTGAATAAATTTCAAGGTTACCGTTGGCCAAACAATTTACTTATTATAATGGCGTTTTTATCGGACGTTGCAGGTGAGTTCGTTATGGTTCAGGCGGCCTATCAGTCCCACCTGGGACAAGACTGCTATTTCGCGCCGAGGGCAAAACTCGCCGACGGGGTCATCTGGCTGCTGATCATCCGCGCGGGCATCAGCCGAACGAATTTACTGCAGGTGAGCTAACGAAGGGCGCTTTGATCCCCCCGGAACCGATCTCTAAGCCTGCCTCCGTTATTTGCAGTTCCTCTTGGGTTTGAGCACCGGTTCTCACCTTTCTTGTCCAGGTGTTGAGATGCTTGCCGTGCAGGCGTTCAGAATCGAACCGGACACGGAGTCGAACGGCCTCCTGACCGTCGACGGGGAAAAAGTCGACTACGGGCCGCTTCAAGCCGAGATTTTCTCATCCCTAGCCACCGTAATGTGTCCCTGACCATTGCCCTTCCTTGCCCCTGCTCATTATTATCTTACTGTTGATTAGTGTGTAAGTAGCGTACGATTGCTCCGGAGGAGGTAGAATCCACTACCTGAATCAACGGCATCGAGGATACATTCCTCTTGACTTTTCCCTTTCTCTTCCCTTTTTTTTTTTAATTTTTCACTTTACTTGTTTTATATTCAGTCTAATGACTCCTCCTTGCGTTTGCGGCTGTTTGTTTCTCTTTTTTCTTCTTTTTTCATTTGATTACATTGTAAGGCTACCAACGTCTAGTGTACTTGTATAATAACTCACAATTACGAGTCGTGAAAAAGCGGTAATGAAATATATGTATATGCGCGTGTACGTATAAGCATGGGAGAGGAAAGGATGCGCCCGGTGAAGAGGATCAACCAAATTACAAGATTGACCCTGTTGGTTTTGAGAATATGCTGGGGACAAGACTCCTGCCATCGACAGAAAAGGGTATCGAGTGTATAAAAATAATAGATAATTTAAGCTTTGTAAATGCCGAGCAACGCCTTCATGGGTTGCATTATCAGAACCTGCGTTTGCTAAATGTTAATGTAAAGGATAAAGTTTTCAATAATTTTACGAGAGAGAGAGAGAGAGAGAGAGAGAGAGAGAGAGAGCAATGAACCTCTAACCGCTGTCTTTCCAATGAAAAAAGCTACGCTACGAGTGCGACTTCCACATAGTCGTGATTTATTGAAAGCTTAGTGTAGAACATAAACTCATTGAAAGCTTAGCGTGTTATTTATAATTTTACATGTATTTTTTCTTTATTCCTTGCTCCTCTGCTCCTCATCGCAGATCTATTAAATAATAAATACTTTACGTAGCTTAAGGGAATGCATATTAAAAGAAAGAACCGTCCATCCAAGGGTGGCTATAGTAAATAAATAAGAAATTATTATTTAGTTCATGTAAAAAGATACGGGGATTCGTTATTTTTTTTTTATTTTTTTTTTTTTTCACTGCGCTATCATCAAGTACAAATAAATTATGTAAAGTACGAATGTCCTCCGTGAAGTGAAATGTACTTTGCTGCGTGGCCGATGAACGGTCCTATTACGATTTATTGTGTTTGAAATATATCGATTATACTTATATTACGAGAATAAAGCTCAGCCATTGCTTATGCCAATTAACATTAATGTTTTCATCAATGAGATTGTTATCCCAAATGGCCAATTATATTAACTTGTTAACTCTATGCGAATTGAACGAAATCTTTAGAATTACATTCGGTTTAATTACTATGCCTTTGTATATTAACGTAAAGCGGTATGTGCATTTGTGGTATTGGATCGTTATTGCTCATCTCTTACCACAAATTAAATTCAAATTTTTTAGTTGTAGAATTTAGCGAATAACAATCTTATCAAATCATTGAATCATATTATAATTGAATTTTTTATACCATGAAGTTGTAATACTGTATTATTGTAAAGAAAATATCGAATCTCGTTGACGCGGTTTCAGGGGGGGGGTGGAGGCGCGAGGGGTCAATGCTAGCAACAAAAATAGCGACCCCGAGCAACCTGAATCAAAAGTCCACCAGTGTCTACGGGTTCCCAGGGTGAAGAGCTCCAGTGAGAAAGTGAGTGTACGAGAATTTGAGGGATTGATATATAGATAGATTGATGGATAGAGAGAGAGAGAGAGAGAGAGAGAGAGAGAGAGAGAGAGAGAATCGGAATGATGAGTCCAAGCAAACTAATGGCGTGGATCTTTGAAAGGCCGAACGGCCCTTTCGCCTACTTTCATGTCCGTCTAGTGGCGACATTTGTTCCATATTATTATTAATCTTATTGTAACTATTCGCGAATAAACTGTTAATGATCAAAGATTTTTCCGTATCCTAACTTTTCAACGCTTCCTTATCCTTAGCGTTCAGTTACAGCATTCATTTGACTTTAGATTATTATTGATCGACGCCGAATTGAGCTTCGCGCTTAATAATTTTCCCTATAAGGGAGAAAAGGTCTCGTCACAGAATATTATTAATTAAGTACGTAGACCTACGCCTGTGTACACACATTGATTTAAAGTCAAATTAGAAATTAATTGACACGCACTCGTTTATTTTAATGATTGCCTATACATATTAAAACTATGATTTATTATATAATTTAGTATTTATATCACTGGGTATTTAATACATGGTATTAAAAGTGTCGTTAGATATTGCGTTTGAAAATACGGGTCCACTGTTTCTTATAATTACAAATTTTGAAATGAAAAGAATACATCCTTACATGACATTCGTTTATTTATTTAAAACATCGTAATCGTAAGAAATCGTTATTATATACAATAAATGTATGATTATGACGCAAATTTATGCATAAGCAAATAATAAATCGTTCAATACATACTTAATTGATAACAATACGAATATGTATTTTTATATACGCATGTATACGTGTGCTTGTGTATTCGGTGTAGGTGTGAGGTGGTGTACGGGTATACATTATGTGTATTTGTATGAATAAGTGTATATCTAAAGATATATCAGGTCCGTAGGGACTTAATCGTATATTAAAAAGTAGTGTAAAAGACTCACAAGCGCTTGCCACTTAAAGTCGACAAGAATGAATTAATTATGCTAAGAGAGGTCGGGCTCGTAGTGGGCGGGTTAGGGAAGAAACGGAAGAGCAAGGTTTAAAAAATAATAAAAAAAAAAAAGAAAAGAGAAGGGGAGACAGTATTAGCGAGACTCGCGGCTCTTAATTCGTGAGGCTGAGCGAGTCGATATTGGCGAGGAGATTCCTCACGTCGTCCTGGATTTGATCGGATGTATTTGAGAGGGAGAGCCTCGAGCAGAATGTACTCAAGGCCTCGACTTGCTCGCGCGCGTCCTTCTGCTTCTTCAGATAAGCCAGCAGCATGACGATGACGTTGCGCACCTCGTCCTTGATCTGATTCATATCCGAGCCCTCGCAGTTTTGGAGAACGCGGAGCTTCGTCTGAGCGAGCTGGAGGGGGTTGTGGCCCCGGTAGTCCGAGGAGAGGACGTCCGTGCCTGCCATTAGCAGGAGGGTCACCACGGAGATCTTGCTCGTGACCGCGGCCAAGTGCAGGGGCGTATTACCGAGGCAATCGCGCTGATTAGGATCCGCCCCGTAGGCCAGCAGGAGGCTCACCATTTCGCTAAAGCCCCTGAAACCAAAGCCGTTCGTTTATACTCTCGTTGCGACAACAGGCCAACGCCATCTCGAGTTTATGGCAAACTTATCCAAAGCCTTGCATTTGTAAAGCCGATAAAATTATCGGTTTACGATATCGAGGCCCGACAATTGTTACCTGCACGAGGCTAAATGTAACGGAGACCGTCCTTGCTCGTCGCAATTGTTAGGCGAAACGCCTAAATTTAATAATCGCTGCATCATCTCCGTGTTATTTGTAGCTGCGGCAAGGCGCATTTTTCGCTCGTTAAGTAGGCCTTTGAAGTCTTTGCAGACCAAAAAACGGTGCCTCTTCGGAGTATAATATTTGAAAGGCTTTATTTTTCCGTGATTGCACAATTCTGCAAATCAAACAATATAATTACCGGATGGTTTTTAAAAAGGAGTCTCTCCTGCCGTTGTTATTTCATTTTAACTCACTTGACTTTAAGAAGTCTATGGGAGCTGGCAGGGGACAGTCGTTATTATAGATTGGTGGTATTTGGAATTCAAATATCTGTAATTCAAAAAATTAAAGTAAATTATCGAAATGTCAATGTCGCCGCAAGTTGCTTGAAAATTATAAGGATGGCAATTGCAGACAGTAAGATACCATTATCATCTTATATATTATAATATATTAAGTAAAATTAATATATGAAAAGGAGTTTTTAGTAATAATTGTAGAATGATTGATGTAGATTACTTAGTGATAGAATGTCGATTGCATAAACGAATTAACCTTTGTTTTGTCGGTTGCTGGAACGAGAGCCAGTGAAAAAAGTGGACCAGAGTTGAATGTATTAACACTGACTAAGCTATTGTTTGATGTATTTTCATTTGATTCCGATACACCTGGTAATGTTTCTTGACTCGTTGCCTCTGGTGGAGTAGTTAGATTGGATGAATTAGTTGAATTGCCATTGGAGGTAATAACATTATCGGTTGAATTATTAGGAGCTGCCTGTGTTTGACACAGAGCATTAACGGAAGCCATTGCAACAAGATTATCGTGCTGAGTAACTAAACTGTCGTTTGAATCATTACCAGTTTCAACTCCTGAATCTAGATAATGTAATAAGAAAAAGAGAAAATGTTGATATGAAGTTTTTATTTATTATATTAATTATTTATTTATTATTATTTATTATATTTATTTATTATTATATTAAGTTATTATTTATTTATTATATATTAAACGGACAATGAAATAGCAAATAGATGAGTCTGTAATGAATTTCTTAAAGCAATAACAAGAGAGCTATGTGCATAGAATTTGCCAATGACAGTTCATTGCTAATGGATTCTATGAATGTACTACTTATTAAAGTTGAACTTGTAATAGATTTTACAAAATCCGAGAGCGAAGCTTTAAGAAGAAGAAATTCATGTTTGACAGTCATTCGCGTGGTATCATGCTCACGGGAACAACTACGAGGACTATCCCTTTTATAAAAGTACATAGAAAAGGGAGCTTGCAACAAAGGAAAATGAATAGACAAGTGCAATACCCATTTCAACGATAATGGTCGAAGATATTTCAGTTTGTTTGCTCGGCGCTCGTTGCACTTGACATTATAAACGCGAACGCAACAAAATTTCACTTTTCTTTTTAGAATATCTCCTTTTTATTCGGTCTGCTCTCCCGTGTCCTTATCGCTATTCCCTCTGTTGCTCTCTGTCCTTCTTGCTCGCGTTTCGCGTATTTACTCAAAGTCGGGGACTCGTTCGCATGAAAAATATCAGCTGCAGGGCCAAGATTTCGCGCATGAGCAGAAAGGACATTTTAAGATAGCGTTCGCTCGGAGCCGACAATGCCTGCGCGACTCCCGTTGCTAATCGATTATTTTTCCATCATCTCGAGGATCAATGATAAATACTCTTTCGGCACCGTGTCCCCGTGTCCCTTTACCTTACGTCTTTACTGCGATTCCATATTTTTCCCAAAGATTAAAATATCATTGATACAGTTAACGAGCACTGACTTGTGACTTATTTATTCTCTGATCAATATGGGGCTCCCTTTCCACGTAACAACTACTGCTCGCCGCCTACTATCTCATCCGAATACAACATATCGTTGAATTTTAAAAAGTCATCGCGTCCTTTTCTGCCCTTCTTTTTTTTTTTTTTTTTTTTTTTTTCCCATGACAAATGCTACCGCTTATCAATGCTGGAATCAACGGCGGCGTACTCGTGCGCCAATCGAGGCTACCTAATTTCAGAACGTCTTATAAACGCGCGTGATCTACGACGGCATCTAAAAATTGCATTCACGAAATTGCAAGAAAAAATAAGAGCGGAACAACGATGCGTTAAAATTCTTTTAAATTGCATTCTTACTGCTTCGTTGTAACGAATATCATTAGACGACGAAATCAATTTGTGTTTCTTGCTTTCCCCGAGGATTCTTCTATTTTATTGACATGCATTTGGCTCAACTCGAGCTCGAGAATGGAATTAGCAGTTTGCCAGAGCCTGAGGGCGCATGCGCCCATCATGACAATGTGGACCTGCCGAGTACCCGAGTGCGCATTAATAAAAGAAATTGCATGACGTAGTTGCATGTCCACCCGCTTATGCATGCGTGCATATGGCATATCAAAGAAGTCATTAAAAATTGCCTTAGGACTCCCTAGGAGAAGATTACGTATCCAGCTTCAATGAGTTACGGGCGTGTAATTCTTTCTTTCTTTTTTTTTTGTTTTTTTTTTTTTTTTTTTTTTTTTTTACCAATTCTTTTAAAAGAAACGAACGAAATATGATGTTTGAGTAGAGAATCTTCGTCGCGAACTCATTCTTATCAATTTGAATTCGATTTTTAGGTTTCATAAATGAAAAAATAAATACTCGGCGTATTTACTTTTTTTATATTATACGAATGTACACGACTTGTTTTTTAATCTTCTACTGTCTCTTATAAATTTACTGTGTAATTAATGACTTTAGAGAAGATTATAAATCAAAATGAACGCCAGATAAGATTAAAAGAATAGAAATGAAAAGTACGAGCATTGATCGACAGCTTATAATTATTTGTAAATGAGCCTTTATTTTTAATATTCATAAATTATTTTTATAACGCTCGCGCCTTCGTTATTTGCTCCCGATTTTTATTGACAATCACAACTCTCGCTGCTCTGCGCACAATAAACTTCATTTATTTAAAATTTTAGAATATTTATTTTTTGTCAATTTTGTATGAACGGTCACGTGACCGACGATCACGTGACCGCTATCACAAAGTTCGCAAGTTTTAATATCCACACTTGTATTTGTAATAAAGAAATAAGTGGCATTCTGATTGCGAACAGGTACAGCTGATATTTAAGAATTGTCCAAGAAAAAATTAAATCATTATAACGAAATCTTTTAATATTTTTTTTTTAGTATGTGAATTTATGAAAAGGAAATGACTGTAAAATGCCTGTTGACATTAATCGCTTGACAGAGGGTTGGCTGGAACTTGAAAGTGATCCAGGTACTAAACATATCTATCTTATCAATGTTATCAATTATTTTTATAATTATAACGTTAATACTTTTGCCGAAGTGGTTCTATTTAATCGCTTGACTTCTTCTACAATTGACATTTTCAGTCAAGCTTGTTTATATCGAGTATTTGCAGTTTATTTTTAATAATTTTTCAAATAACAAATTTTTAATTTCAGGGTTATTTACACTCCTTTTGGAAGATTTTGGCGTTAAGGGAGTTCAAGTGGAAGAAATTTACGATCTTCAAAAATCACTTGAAGGCCCTGTTTATGGTTTTATATTTTTATTTCGATGGATCGAAGAAAGGCGATCCAGACGTAAGGTAGTAGAACAAGATGAGAGTTTTGTCAAAGATGAAGATATTGTTAATAATATATTTTTCGCACAACAAGTAAGATATTTAGAATCTTATAAATGACAATGTTCATTGGCAATAAATATCTAAAACACAGTATTGGATGTTTATCATTGTTTTGGATGTTTATTTAAAATTAATAATTGACTAAAACCTGAAAAATTTAATCATTGAAAATCTATAAATTATTACAGGTTGTTCCAAACAGTTGTGCGACGCATGCTTTACTTTCTGTTTTATTAAATTGTCCCAACATTCATCTTGGTACAACTCTGTCTCGTTTAAAAGTTCACACAACTGGAATGTGTCCAGAGAATAAGGGCTGGGCAATTGGAAATACACCGGAGCTAGCATGCGCTCATAATTCCCATGCAATGCCCCAAGCCAAAAGAAGACAAGACAAAAATACAGCTGGTGTATCTACTGGTAGATTCACCGGTGAAGCTTTTCATTTTGTAAGTTATGTACCAATAAATGGAAGGCTTTTTGAGTTGGATGGCTTGAAGCCTTATCCAATGGACCATGGGCCTTGGAAGGAACACGAAGAATGGACAGAGCAGTTCAGAAGAGTCATAACCGATCGTTTGGGCATTTCTACGGGAGAGCAATTGCAGGATATAAGGTTTAACTTAATGGCAGTTGTACCAGACCGTAGGTTAGCTATTTCCCACAAACTGACAATGTTGAAAACTAATAGACAAATAGTACTTGAAGCCTTGCAGCAACTAGTTAAATTAACTCATCAAAATAGTTCTGAAACCCATAATAATAAGAACAATAGCAGTAATAGTTATAGTACGGACATTGAGAAGACTGAAAAACTCAGTGAAAAGAAGGAAAAAATTGAAGAAGAAAGTATTTCAATAAAAAATGAAACCGAGGCTACAAATTCAATACCTGTTATTAGTGTAGAGCGATGTAATGATTCGATGAATGAAAACGAAGAGACTGCTAATTCGAATAGCAAGCCATCGACGAGGTAAGAATATCTATCTTTCTTCTGTAGCAAAGTAAATTAATATTCATATATGACATAACTTTATAATAATTTTTTTTGTGCAGTGGCATTGAGAAAGTGGTGAACGTTTGTGCATTAGACTACGCAACGCCCCTTCAAATCCAAACGTCCCCCGCCCACAGTTCATCGAGTACCGATACGTCGTCAGAAATAGGCTCGGCTTTTAACTCGCCTACCCAAGGTGAAAATACCTTTGCACTGCTTAACGTTTTAAGCTTATCCCGTTTCACACCCGTTTTCTAATCGTCCATTCCGTTTCAGCTTGGGGCTGGAATTCAGGGCAAATAAGTCCTACCTCGACAAAGGATTTTAAAAAATTTGTTGTAATTAGAGTAGCTGGTGATGAAAAGAATGAGAACGGATTGAGTAACTTTTACAATTATAATTATAATATTAGTACTTGGCCTTCGCTGAGAATTCGTGGTACATAAATGTTTATTAATTCTGTGCGCAGGTCGTTCGTTGGGCAACATAAATATTAATGGTAAAAGGCTTGTCACGGATAATACGCAATTGAACAAGAAGGTGTGTTTGTCCGGGGAAGTCAGAGTCCCGCACGCAAGAGTAAAAACGAGCAACGGCGACACCGTCACGGAGGAAAAGAAGGTTGAAAAAATTGATCCAAAGCTCTGTTCTAAGTATCCGGAACTGTTTGAACCCCACACTTTTGCCCCAAAAGATCTGCTGGCGTTGCTGAAAAACTTAGAACATGAAATTGGAATATGCGAGACAGCTTTAAAGGATGAGAATGATAAAAGAAATAAGTATAAGGTAGGGGAGGGATAGCTCTCACTCGGATTCACTGATTCTTAATACACTCCGTAATCCGGTATTTATTATGAAATAAAACCTTTTAGATCGATGACTGTCGAAGGACTCACAATTACGATGAGTTCATCTGTACATTTCTGTCAATGTTAGCCCAACAGGGCAAATTGGCCGAATTGGTACAACAGCATTTGCAACTGAAGAAGCAGCCCACGGTTTCAGTCAACAGAGTACACAGGTAATTAATTAAACAAAGTATCTCATGAAAATTCTTTGCTTGTATTTATTTATTTATTTTTTGTTTTTTTTTATTACATACATTATATAACTATATATTATAAAATAAGATCGTTACAATTTTTAATTTTGTTTTTTTGAAAGAGCGCAGCCTCGAGTATTTACATTAATAAATTACGTTTCTCCACAGAAGTTCAAAGAAAACAGACACTAATCGCGTAACAGCACCTCGGAGACGTAGAGGAAGGACAAAATGTAAAAGACGAAAATGAAGAGGTACATTTTCGCTTTAACATCCTAATACTTGTAATACCTAAGAAGTTTAGAATTTGTAGATATTCTACACGAGCGCATAGACTTCCCCCAATTTCATAATACTTTGTTAATATATCATCCACTTCAAGAGTTTTTAATTGTATAAAGCGATCAATTTATTATAGATTAACGAGCTATTATTAAGTTACGATTTGTTATATTTAGTATAAGAATTTAATAATTATTTATTAAAATAAAATTTTTGATACACTATATATTGAAATACATTTTGATATAACTTAATGAAAAGAAAATAAAAGAAAAGATAAAAAAAGAAAAAAAAAAAAATAGAACGACAAAACTACGTATATTGTAATTAATGTCTTGTTTATTAAAAATTGTACCTTTAATATTGTCTTTATTAAAAATCAAATTGACTTATTATCTAATTAGTTTTTTCATTTTTTACAACGTCAATGTCTAATAATTACAATAATAGCACGATAATGACTTTATTGTAACGAGATATGTTGCTGGATACAACAGATATTGAAAAAATATATAAATAATGTATTTTGTAAAATCGTCTAAATAAATAAAATAATACAAGCCCTTATATTAATTATTACGTTAATATAATGGGCGGTTCTGCAGACGGCGGCAATTCATTTGTTTCTTGCGTTTCAATTATTTTGGTATCAACCACATTTCCGTGCTCATCGATTTCGTCTATCGATATTAAAATATTCGGAATTGTCGGCATCGATTTGCCAGATTCTTCATTCTTAATAGCGACCTTACATTCCTGAAATTTTACAAAATATATTCCTATAACATAATGCTGTACTGTATACGTAAAAAGATCAGAAAATAGTCATCCCAATAAGCATCTAATTATTAAAGATCGACAGTTTATTATTGTTAATACAAAAGCGTAAATAATAATTGTGGTAAATACATGATACGGGACGTAGAATTTTAAAGCAATGGTCTTAAATATAAAAATACTGTATTTTAGAAATAAGGGATTCTTTGTAGATATAAAATATATTTGAACAAGAATTACCTCTTGATCAACGGTCAAGGCTTTTTCATCTCTGTTATTTCTGTTACATACGTTTGATTCCTTGTTAGCGAATACATTTTCGTCGATACTTTCGTACCTTATTGTTTGAAGCCTATAACAGCCATCATCCTCGAGTATATATTGAAATCTCTTATGGCCGCTAAGCCATTGCAGATGATGTGCCTCTATTAAATGCCTCGTTAGCCTGTAACTTTTTCTATATTTAATAGGACATTCGTGACAACAGTACCAACGAATTTCTAACTGATGAACTTTCTCGACGTGCCTGAAACGTCAGAACAAAGCCAATTAGAAAATTCTTTTCAACATGAAGTGGCAAAATTGTCCAAAATTGGCAAATAACTTCTCCTCACCTGTCTAAGGTGTATGCATTCTTACAAGAGTATAAACAGCCTTCAACGTTGCAGACGTAATTTGATCCAATCGAATGTAAGGTCATGTGTGAATCTAGATCTTGTTGGGATTTAGCCGCATGTGGACACATTGTACAAGGAAAATTCCTTGTTGCCGTATGCCTGTACAATACATGCTTTGCTAAACTAGATGGAGATTCACAGCTCATGTCACACATACTACACTTGTAGTGAAATATATGATTTCTCATATGTTCTCTTAAAATACATTCGGTCGGATAATATTTATTGCAGTGAGAGCACTGAAACCCTTGAACTGAAAAATTATATATATTAAACGGAGGTGATTACAAATAAAGGGGATAATGCCATAATTTAATTAACTTTGAATTAACATTGGGTAAGGAATTTCTTTGCAAAAGAAATTACTTAAATTTTCTTTTGTCAAGACTATGTAAACTCTCACTAATCACCTTCCAAGGGAATTTGACGTTTACAATGATCGTGAAACTTTGTATTGGATGCGAAGGTAGAACCACAATCGGGACAAGCATTGATCTTCTCTTTTGTATGGGCTCTCATGTGCTCCCTGAGCTTATACAGGCTCGGATATTTGCCTTTACAACCTTTCCAAAGGCATTGAACTCCGCCCGCAACCTTGTTACCTCGTGGATTATTCTCAACGTGAGTCAACACATGGTAGAGGTAAAGCTGATAATTGTTAAAACTCTTGCCACAACAATCCTCCCATTGACATTCGTGTGGAGGCAATGAATCCAAAATGTTTTTCCAATCCGTATCGCGATGGCATTTCTGCAAAATATTTTTCAAAACAAGGAGCTTAGGCACGAATGCTTTTGTGCCCCCTGGCAAGAATGGAGAATCTTTAAGATTAAATTACTCACGGGAAGCTTTGTTCTTCCTCTTGTATTCATTCCAATACATTTGAGCTTTGAGTGAAAAGCATGATAGTTGACGTGGCGCATAATATCTACATCGACTGCGCTTTCATAAACACAGCCAGACCATAAGCAAGCATAAACTTCACGCTCATCTGTGATTTTAATATCCAATTCGGTAATATGATTGGCAACGTGTTTAATAAACAAATCCATGGAGCTGCTAGTAAAGTCGCACCCCTTCCATTCGCAGATTAAATGTAATTTTTCGGTTTTCAACTTGACGCCGAGTTTCCGCTTTTTTCTACCGCATTCGGAAACGGAATCGAATTCAGAATCCGTATCGATGAATTCCTCGGACTCGCTCTCCAACTTGGACTTACAGCTAATGTCGCCCAAAACTGAAATCTTCTTCACATTCTCTATCCATTGGCTGCATCGCTCCTGAGCGTCTCTACTTGTCATAAACTGCTCGACCGTTTCGCTCATTGTTGCTCGTTTATTCGGTATCTCACGAAGCCCGCAGGATTAACTGAAAATTCATTAAAGTCATTTGAACTTGAATGTGTATAAAATTCCTTCGCAGTATAAGGTCGTGCGCGCGAGTATTGCGTTGGAAAAGGCCTCTCCAGGCGATATTCCTCGGCTAACAATTAAAATTTACGTTGACAAACGGTATTACGTGGTTGGCCAAAGGGCAAAGGGCTGCAGCAAACCTCTTTTTCGCCTTTCGTCCGTAAAACGTGTGTAAAAATGTTAAAACCGCCAAAATTCTGCCAAACGTCATCCTTCGTCCCTGAATAATATACCTGAAATTATTTCATTGGTTAGAATATTAAAGAGCTGCTTGGTGGTCGTCTGCTTCGGGCTCTGTTGCTTTTTTTCTTTCCTCGCCCTCCGGATTACGCCAGACTCTGCCTATATTCCTTGGGCGACTACTCCACTACAACATTCGATATGTTGGCGTCAAAAGGTAATGCTCCAATTGTATTATCAAAACTATCCTCCTTTTATTAAAGTATTTATAACAACATCCAGGCAAATTACATGTGACCATTTTTACGTGTTCTTTATTATGCCTACGGATCGACTAACCTTAACCCCCGACTCATTGTTTTACTCTGAATCATTTGGGATTAATTATTTCGTATGCGCATATTTTTATCCGTCATTACAATGTATTACTTATAGCCAAAGTTATTTGCAACTTATAAATTACGCGAATGAGTCCACGCCGAATCCGCTCATATTATGAACAATGCTATTAATTCAGTTACATAAAACTCTATCCTCATAATAATAATACATGGCTTTTTCATTTAAAAGCAAAGCTTGAAATTAATAATTTAATAACTTTGTTTTCAGTACTCTCTCTTGTACGCCGTACTCCAAAAGTTTTGAATGTTCCTCTGAGAAATAAGTATTATTATGTTACCAAATTCGAGGATATTAATGACATAAGTTGGAAAGAAATTAGGGATAAATCCGTAGAAACCTCTTTTATGTTAGAGCTCTTCGCTGGTTTAGGCTTGACTCTATCATACTTCTTAAGGGAGCCAGCAACTCTTAATTACCCTTTTGAAAAAGGACCGCTAAGTCCAAGATTTAGAGGAGAACATGCACTACGAAGGTATTTTGAATTTTAATTAAGAAAAATAAGTACCAATGGCCGTTTATTAATTATTTAAAATAAATTTGTTGTAAGAAATGGATTTATAAAGTGAATTATGACTTGATAACTTGTACAGATATCCATCTGGAGAAGAGAGATGCATTGCTTGCAAATTGTGCGAAGCGATTTGCCCAGCACAAGCCATTACTATTGAAGCTGAAGAAAGAGCAGACGGCTCTAGACGTACAACTAGATATGACATAGACATGACCAAATGTATTTATTGTGGCTTCTGTCAAGAGGCATGTCCTGTCGACGCTATAGTTGAGGTAATGTTTCACACTTAGAGGTACAAAAAAAGAGAATTCAGATCAGATCTTTAGAATCATTATACGTTATATAATGTCATAATTATTTAATTTAATTTTTTTGTTTTTTTTCTGTTTGTTTATTATATTAAGAACGAACATTTTTAACATTTTAGGGACCAAACTTTGAATTTTCAACAGAAACACGTGAAGAGTTATTATATAATAAAGAAAAATTATTAAATAATGGTGATAGATGGGAAACTGAAATAGCCTCGAACTTACACGCAGATCATTTGTATAGATAAAATTAGTTGCTATAATGCAATGTAAAGAAAAATTTTAAAAATCATAGGCTTATCCTTACTTACATTGTTTAGAAAAATCGATATATGAAAATGTATGATTAAAAATTATAATATTAAACTTATAGATTCATTTTCAATAAAATATATATGCTAATTTATCAGTTTATCTTATAGATACGTCATTTATAAATGAAAAATATAATCACATAACATTTAAAGAACAGAAATGAAACATAGATGCATAGCTTATGCATTGCATTTTAATTTTTATTAAAAAGAAATTTTAACCATTGTACATTGAGACAGATCCATTTTTTAATAAGCTTCGCCACCTTAAATTATTACAAAAAAAAAAAAAGAAAAGAAAAAAAATAACAAGGGTCTCTTATAATTATTAATATTTAAGAGTAACGAAAACATTTGGAACGAGTATTATTCAATTACTACTATATTACACAATGTTGTAAGAATTACACATAATAATTAAAATGAGATAAAAGATAATTGTAATAAAAGCATCAACTTGATGAAAAAATACACTGGAATTTAATTTAAGCTCGATAACTAGGATTCTTGTATACATAATCATTCTTTCTTTTTTTATTTTGTTTTCGAATAAATATTGTTGATTTCATAACAAAAGACACTAACATTATAATTTATAATGACATGGACTATACACAACTATTTTAATCATTTATTTAACAATCGAATCATCAATCGATCCCTACAATTCATAATCAGATCTGTTATAATTATTAGAAATATAATCAATAAAGACTGACTGTAGGCTTAGATATAAATATTTCCTCGCATTTATAGCTGATTCGACTGACTTGGATCTCCTGCTGCGTAGCGAGCCTCATTAAGTTTCAGTCTTTCTAACGTACGCGCCGGATTCAAGGTAATCGTCCGGTAATCCTTTGTATCGCCTAATTCTGAATTATTTTTAAACAGTTTAATATTTCTATATTTTTTTCACAGTATGGTAAACGTAAAGGGGAAACCCATCTCTTACGTACCAGTACTGCGCTGGTTATTAACTTGTCCCAATAAGCTATTTTGATGTTTCCTTGTCTTGTCTATATCTTTAAGCCCATCTTTTATAAAGTCCTGGAAAAACTTGTGAGATTTTTCTAAAAACGGTTGTACATCCGCCTCTGGGTGTTGCAATTGAAAGTCGTACAGCTGCGCCAAACCCTAAGATCAGGAAATTCGGAAATGACAATAAAAGCTGTTGTTGTTGCTGGCGAACTGAAAGGGGAAAGAGAATAACGTACCTCTTGCTCGTGACACTTTGAGCCAATTTTTTTAAATATCTCCGACAACTGATGCTGAGTATATTTCGACATGTGTTTCTGTCCTTGTCCTTGTTCGTTGCTCGACTTGGTTATTGCTCTAGTAGCGGCATTCACATCATCAGGTTTGAATGTCTAAAATGGATTATAAATATAAAAATAAATATGTGAAAAAAATGAAGGGCGGCTTCAAAGTGTAGAAGATGAAGGTGGGGGGGGGGTATTTTAATGTAAGAGCCAGCCAACTGACCGTGATTAATCTTAATAAATAGGAACGTAGCTCTGACTCGTTTGTATTGTTAATTTGCGTCAAATGGCTGAGTATTGTGCTTCCTTTGACTCTCGTCATGCTGTGAAGTACGGTTTTTATGGTTCGCATCGGCGTGTCGGACTTCTTTTGCTTTTTCCACCAGGAGGTCGGGTAATCCTGCAGGGAGACGCGAAGCCACACACAACGGGTTAGAACGACAAAAAGTCAAGGTAAATAAATTTCACCTCGCTTACCTTAAAGAAGTTGTGCACCTCCAAGAGGATGACATCGTAATTCAAGTCCCCTGCCCAATTAGGTATAGTTTTCACGATTTTCCACAGACATTTCATTATAAGCTCTTCGTATTTCGCCGGACCGTTGGAGTCGGCGCGCTCGTGCAAGAGTTTTATAAGTATACTGCGAAGAGGCGAACGGCGAGAGTTAGAGAAAACGAGGGAGGAGGTGCTCCTCCACAAAGGATGTAAGAACTTTTAAAGCTTACCAGATTATTGTCGTGTGGTCGGAATTGTCAATGATTTTCAGGACAATGGTGTTGATGACTCGAACGTAAGCCTCCACGTCGTTTAAACGTTCGAGCTTATTCTCGGCTAGGAAGCCAATCATTTGGTCGACGAGGTCCTTCAGCTGCTGGAGAGACACGCGCTTTCCAAGTATGCCGGTGTCATAGAACTGTTCACGGATTCAAGAACGAAAGAGAGAGAGAGAGAGAGAGAGAGAGAGAGAGAGCGTTAAATAAATCGGTACATTCGTCGACGTGACAGCAACGCGCGAGCAGCTGCTTCTCGACTCACCGTCAGTATGATCATGAAAGCCGTCCTGAAGCCCTTGGACACTTTCGCGTCCCCTTGGCTCATAGGATAGGTCTGCAGGATCTTGAGGAGCATATTCACGGAGCCGATGAACTTGTCCTCCTTCGATTGCAAGCTCGAGACTTGGGATGATTTCAAGAACTGAAAAGCAAATGACAATGTTTAAGAATGTCGCCCGTAGCCCCGAGTCGCCCCGGGTCACCATGACCCTCGATACGATAGAATACTAACAGTTTCCATGGTGTTCATCGACTGGATGGCCGTCGTGAGATCCAAACTCGCCATACCGAGGATGATCCGCTCGAGGTTGTCCTCCTTGCCGATAATCGAGTTCGTCGGGACGATACTTTCTGAATTCGGGGCCAATAACTTTGGCGGCGATATCGGAATCACCCTATCGGAATCATCGATTACCATCAATCATTCCCCTCTCCCCGCCACCACCACCACCGCTTCGTTCTCAATAATAATGATAAAGGAAGGATAATGAAGGAGAGGTACTTACTGTCTGCGGTGCGTGGGATGCAGCATCTCGATGGGTTCGTTCAAATCGACGTTGGGCTCCAGTAGCTTGGGGACTCGACACCTTACCGGGGCGCCAGTTTCGATTTTGTGAAGCAGCTCCATGTCTAGACCGAAGGGTCCCGTTACCTTTGCCGGCATCGGCACCGGCACGTTCCTAAAAACGTTATATTTAAATGCCTACGAGTTCAAGGTCTTCCAGCCCGGCTCCTTCCACCTCTCGCACCACTCCACGCCCAAGGCACACGCACACACAACATAAATTACATTCTTTCATTCATATCATTAAATAAATTAAATGCATTTAATCCCTTTATTATACTCTTCGCTCTTTTTCTTCCATCAATTATCAAATTCAATTTATACTCGATACGCGAAGCGCTCCGCCAATTAATATCATTTCATTGACCTCGAAACTAAGCTTCACCCGAGATCCTTTAAATGTAACTTAATATAACCCACGTGTACTCTTATTCTTCGCAAGTTTTTTATTTATTTATTATTATTTATTTTTTTATTTTTTTTTCTTTCCCATTACTTCAATTGATCTGTACACATATACATTTACAGCGGATGAGGATTAGAACAAAAAATTAAGTTGCATGAAAGTATAAATAAAGTAGCAAGATTTACACATAAAAGGTATAAAGGATGCACAAGGGCTCGAGATATTATTCGTCATATGTAAGAATAATTTATATTAGCATACCAATTACACTACCTTTGAGAAAATAAACAGTGTTTTTCGGACACGTTAAAAAAAAAAAAAAAACAATTCCCATTGAGTTAATAATGCTTGTTAGGATTGGAAAACGTTAGGAGAAGGAAAGGAGCGCATTCGTTATAAACGGATCACAAGGTGGTACCCCATCACCATTAAACAAAACAGAAAATAATTAAAAGAAATAATGATGAAAACAAACGTTTCATGATTATTAAGTTGAATTCGATCTGAAGGCGAAACTTTCGAGATTGTTTCATTAAAAGTAAACTCTTCTTTTAATTTCAAACTCTCATAGTCAGTTTTACTTTCACAAATAAATGTTGCTTCCAGCTTTTTATTCGAGTCGACATCTCGTCTGTCCGGTCGCCTAATTATCATCCTAAATTCAACGATAAAATAAAAAATAAAAAAATAATGAAAATCAAGTAATGGGCATAGCATGTGACTTGAATAATTAATAATAACAATAATAATAATAATAATAATAATAATAATAATAATAGATACAGCAATAATAATATTGATGATTAAAAAAAAAAAAAAAATTTTAAACTATTAAACTCTAATAATTGCAATATATATTTAGAAAATCTATGTGTATATATATATATGTGTGTGTATAGGAAGCGTACTAACTCGTCGTTTTCTTCTTCCATTTTCGGCTCTTCTTCGGGTTCATCGTCATAGTTCGTCTCGTCCATATCGTGCATATCATTAGACGAGATAGGCACCTGCACTTGGGGAACACGTAGCTTTGTCATGGGAGCCGCCTTTGTCGGCCTGTTCTTTGCCGCTCGCTTAATCCTCTCATCGAGCAAAGATTGATCCTTCTCCGAGATCTGCAGTTACGAGAAAGTATAGTGGACAATTGACTTTCCCCGGGTGATACCGGGAACAAATCGATGGATTTCGAGCGGTCGCCCTTACCTGTCCCACTAATTTATAAACCCTCTCGCCTTCTAAAAAGTAGGCTTGAACGATACAATTCAGCGCTGCGTTTCTAACAGAATTATCACGATCCGCTATTTGCTTAGCAACTTCCTTCAGAGCTGCCGAGGGCGAGGGCTGACAAACTGTGATCCCGTAATTCTCGATCAGGGATCCCAATTGATCCAAGCATTCTGCGCAAACGACACCCCAAATACACATAAATTCAATAAGATCTCACTATGCTAATATCCGCAGCTGATTAATTTAATAAGCGACAAACCTGTCCGTTGCCTGGCATTTTTAGACTTGAGTCCCTCCATGACGTACGAAAACAATTTGCTAACCGGATAGACGGACGCTATTTGCTTAAAAAGAGCTTTAACGCCGTTGCGCACCGCATCCTTCGGATCGCCGATCTGCAATTTATTCAGGCAGTTATATACAACGCTTACGGTTAACATAAGATGGTAATTGTCGACCGAGGCAAAGAGACTTATTTTACGCATGTCTTACTTTAATTATTAAATATGGGATGAATGAAGCAGCTTCGTTTTCTAACATGTGATACTGGCCCTCTATTAAAAAATTGAAAACAGTCTGTAAATAGTCTAATCCTTTTAACAGAACGGATGGATTGGTGTCAAAAAATCTTAAAGTAAGCCACTTAAGTATTAAATCTAAATTCGATACCAATGCTTTACTATTGGTCGGTAAATCCTAAAATGTTAAAACGGTCAATGTTTATTAATTGATCGTAGAAAGGCTTTCTCGACATCGGGAAGCCTATGGCATTATGAATTTATAAATCAAACTACCTCTGTTAAGGCTTCAATAGCTTTTAAATGATAACGGAAATCAGCATGGAACATGTTTGCCATCAGGGTCTTATTGACATTCGCCGTCGACATTAATTCTTTTAACAAATCAACAAACTCCTCCCTAGGCGTCGTGAAGTTCCATTTCAAGATCTTTAACTTTTGCTCGTCGATCGAGCGCTGGTGCTTCATATTATTAACAGCCAATAACGGGCTCGTATCTACGTCGTCTTCTTTTTTACGAGCAGTAGAAGGTTTGCCCGCGGGAGCACCCTGGAAAAATATAACAACGTTCCCATGTATTCCCCTTGAAAATTATTCGTTAAGCCTTAATGAGCTAGGTAGGCTAAGCATTTGGATCGTTCTTAATGACATTGACCTTCGGTTTAACGCCAAATTTCGCAGCTTTAACAGCACCGCCGCTTTTAACAGTCTTCTGATTATTATCCTCCGAAGCCGCTTTCTTCGAGGGCGGGAGCGGCTTCATGGGCAAGTTCGGCCTCACTTTATCTAAAACGCCAATGACAGCTATCCTCGAGCCAGGCTGAAACATCCAAGCGAATTAGCATCCCAAGTCAGCAGTCGGCTCGGAACATTTTTCTCATTAAATCAATCAAAACTATTATTCTAAGTTAATCATCGTTCGTTCGTTCGTTCACCTTCAGCTTCTCGGTGTGCCTTATCAAAGCCTCGTAGGACAAATGAATCATAAAACCGAGCACCGCCTCTTGAGCGCTTTTTCTCACGTCGGAATTACGATCTTCCAAATTATTAAACAAAATAGGCAAGCAAACAACGAGCTCCTCCTTCGACAGTTGCTTAGTTGGTACTGAAACGAAAGATAACGTATTATCATTCTCCCTTCGCTGCATTTCATTTTCTTCAATTACACTGCTTTCTAACTTACTGCCCGCTAATTTCTCCGACAACCAAGTCCAAAGCTCGTTTCGTAGTGTCGGCGATCCCGACTTCAAAGCATCCCCGATCATTTCGCCGTCGAAAAATTCTTTATAACCGCACTGCTCGCCCCAGGAATTCATACAGGAAATGGCTGCGGTCCGAATCCAGGCCTGAAATAATTATTATTGATATATTGATATAAGAAACAAAAAAAAAAAAAATAGAATAAACCGATTAGGAATTTCATTCGATATAATGATTATGAAAAATCCCGCCTCCTTTTCTTTTTTTTTTTTACCTTGGAGTCGCCGAGGCATTGCATTATCCCAGGAATCAGTACTCGTATGTGTTGCTTTATCGGCGGTCCCATGGCCACCGCTAAATTCTCACAAAGGCCAAGCGTACACTGGGCAATTTTGCTGTTGCTGTCGACCAATCGTTGGGCTAAGCCTTGAGGCAATTCCCCGAGGGAGCTCTTTATGAATTTCGCTTCGCTCAGTATATTAGTGACCTTTTGAAGAGCTTCGTTGCGTACCTTTTAATTATCGAATTGCCGTTTATAATTTGTCCGATCACTCCCCCACCCCCTCTCACTCGCTCTCTCTCTCTCTCTCTCTCTCTCACACACACACACACACACACACACACAGATTACCGAGCAAGCTTACCTTCCAATTCTTGTCAGACAACTCGCTTAATAAAGCTTCCGTTATTTGACCGCTAATATCGACTCTTACTATCGTATCACTGATTTCATTGCACCCAGGTCCTGCTAATTTTTCATCCACGTCCATTTCCTCCTCCTCGTTGTCCTGAACTTTTTTACCTTTAGTTTTACGAACGGGAGCTGGAGGCATTTCCCCATCAAACTAATAATAATTAATCAAACGTGTTCATTTATACAAACGTCCAATTCTAGAATTTATTCTTTTAACGCTTAGTATACAAAAATACCTTTTCACATTCTTGTTCAATTTGCTGCCTCAATGCTAGTTTTTCATTTTCGAAATACATTAGTAATGGCCTGCCAACAAATAAATACATGGTGCCCAATAACGTTATAGCAGCAGTTCTAATGCCTTGATTTACTGCTGCTACTGCTTTCCTCACGTGCTCCACCAGTGATTTCGTGTTTACCCTGATGGAAACATTAATTATCAGTAATCAACCTCGATAGTTTTCGACCTGTACCCGAAAGGAGCTTTGACATTTAACGCTTACGTAAAACCAAATTCTATCAATGCCTTAGACAGCCAGAGAAGGGTTTCTTGTTGTACTTTAGGATTCTTTTGATTCAATGCAAAAGATAGTACTTCATTGGCTACCAATTCAAGGCTCGTAGCTTCAGCAATAGCTGTTAATGTCTCCGCAGCAATTGTACTATTTTTTACATCGCCCAATTTTTCTGTTACGTCCATTAAACAATATTCCGTGACAGTGCTATTAGATAGAATGGTTAAAAATTAATTTACAATTATAAATAACAATTTTCTGCACAAACTGTCAACGTTACCTTGAAAAGGGATAGTTTTCTGCTAACATTTTAACAAGCTCTAAGCGAAGCTTAAGAACTTGAAAATTCGTATCCTTAAAGCCAGGTTTCTTTGCTAATACTCTAACAAGAACCTGGGAGGATATTTGAGACGAATCAGCTTGTCTTACGAACTGAAAAAATACAGTAACAGAGTAAAAATGTGAGTAAAAAGATTCCGTCATTATACAATAAGCGAAGCTGTATTAAAGTTTCATTACGTCGATCAGACTCTCAGCGGCTGCTAAGCGAATTTTCCAATTCGAGTCAACGAGCCCGATCAAAATGTCTTTCGGCAATACTTCGGACGCAATTTCATCGACTTCCTCGTTGCTTAGATTCTTCTCCGCTTGAGCTTTTGGCGCATGCTTCTTTGAACCAGCTGTAAGAAAAATATATAAAAATTTGAATATTATTTTACGCGACTAGTCATAATGTTGAAGAATCAATACCTAAATTAATTGAAGATGCCGTGAGCATCTTCCGTTTCTTTCCGACTACTTTCTTCGTTAACGCTGTTTGCGACCGTTTCAGTTTAAGATCAGCCTCATACTTATTTGGAGATTCAATTATAGCGGGCGCTGTATTCGGTCTGTCGCTCGGTGCTTTTCGCCCCGTCGTTACCTTCACGTGGATCACAGCCTTGTCGGCGCTTTCTTTTATCTATCGGTATTATTAGCATAGTTATTCAATGAAAAACAGTACACGCATTCTAATATAATCTCTAATCAGGCCCAAAGAGACTCGTTAAATCACTAAGACCTAAGATTCTCAGTACCTTTGTCATTTTCAAGTTATCCAAATCAGCGAGGAAAGGTGACATTGCTTTTTCCCCGACTAGTTTCATGGCTGTGCCTAGAGCATCAGCGGCATTGTCCCTGACTAAAGGATCGGGCTCGTTCAATACCTTCAGTAAGGGTCCTGTATAAGCTTTTAGTAATTTTTTCGTAAGGCTAGGCGGCGGCGTTTTCGAGAAGCAACGAGACAAATAAGCCGCCGTCTCGGCTTTCACCGATGGATTCTTGTTTTCAAATGCAGCTAAAATGTCTTCTAAAATTTGCTCGATGTTGAGCTGCAAGGAAATAAACAACGAATTATCAACAAAACCCGTTATTTAACCAACCTTTAATTCAGCTAACGAGTTTACGAAATTATCATATACTCACACTCAAATATATGGCATCGGCACAATCTCTTAAAACTAAAACAACGTTCTGCTTCTTTTCTTTAAACTTTTCTAAAATTGCAGAAAGACACGCTGTCGCATAAGACTGAAATCGTTTTTTTAAACCAACTGCCAGGCCAGTTAAGCATTTTCCAGCCAAAGCAACTACAACTACATTCGAGTCTTTCGATATTACCTAGAAGAAAAATAAAGAAAGAAACAAACAGAAAATTATTCTCTTGCTTTTCAAATTACGAGGACACTTAAAAGGCTTAAATATTAATTACTTTTTTCAAAGCACGAATCACTTCTCCGTAATCACCGTTCTCTAGTTTTGGATTTTTTACTAAAGTTTCCAATGTTTCAAGGGCCTCTTTTCGTTCTTGCCATTTTTTCGATTCAATTTTATCATAAAAATCTTTTGGTAATTTCGACAGAATATCGACGGGATCAAGTAACTCGTAAGGATCGATATCGACTTGGTTTCCCTCAAAATCGTCAATTTCATCATCTGAAACAACCATTAATTAATACAATGAATTTCAGATATTTTCACTGCCAAGTTTCGGATGAGTAAATTACCATTGGTAATTTCACCAGAATTATGCTCCACGTGACACGAGACTTTAGGCTTCTGAGATCTTAAATAACGAACAGGAATGGCCTTCTCGTTACCCAAATTATTGAATTCAGCCTCTAATTCTTGCAACTGAACGGGCTTTAAGACATTCAATTGCTGCTTTAAGGGGAGACCAATCCACCTGAAGAAAATGTTAATTAAAGCACGACCGCCGTCAAAAGTAAATAGTCTATGTTATTAAAAACGAAACCTATCTACCTGTATATTTCTACAACTAATGCCTTTGTCTCATCGCGAACGGTTTTATCTCGGTCTTCGAGCAATGCTGGAATTTTTTTCATTAAAGACTTGACATTGATGACTTTCGGTCCAAATTCCCTAAAAGTTTTCTTGTATTAAAACAAAAAACAGCTTTAAAATAATTATTATATCCTCACCTTAGAGCAAGCGTTAAGGCTGAAATACATGCGGAAACAATTTTGGGATTTTTAGCTTCGGTTCCTTTCAGAAGCTCTTCTTGCACTGCATCCTGCTTTTCAATCTCAATGTACATTAATATAACTTGCACTGCCAAATCTTTTGTTTTTGCTTTCGGAGCAGCAATGCACTTTGTGATAATACCACCCATAACATCATTCGTTGTCCTTAAAATATTAAATGAAAACTTTATAACCATGATCAGATGATCTTATTTTAATAGGGAAAGAACTTTGCATCGCGCACTATTTGATATTAATACGTATTTATTAAAAAATTAAGCACTTAAGGTTCATTGTTAATAAGAAGAAACAGCACTTTATTCAGTATACAATTTAATAGAGAAGTAAGAACACTTGCTATTGGCTTGTCTCTATGATTATTGGCATACATTAATGAAATTGGTTAAAAATAAAAACTCACTTTCCAGCAACGGCTGCATTTTCTACATAAGCAAGTACCGTTTCTAAACCTTTTTCCTGCGCAGCAGCATTACTGTCAACAACAAATTTTTTTACAAGGCCAAGGAACTTATTCCATTCAGGTGACTTTTCATCATCAATACATCTGAATGTCTTTGTACACTCTTCGTAACCATGTAATCGGGCTTTCCATAGCTGTTAATAATAAAAATTGGAATAAATAGTCGAGGTTGGCTAACAAGGGCATGATTTTAAAAAAGAATGAAGTTACTCACCTTATGCACACAACGATCTTCAACTGGCAATTTTGTATATTCTGTATCCTCTTCCATTTTTTAACTTCTATAAAATACTTTGTATATATTTGTGTGTTAAGAGAAAAATTGTTTAGAATAGAAGGATGAAAGGATAGAGGGACGGTTCGATCATTTTAAAATTTAATTTGTGGTTCGAATAAAAAACGGATAAAAGCGTAGTACAAGGAGTAATAAATAAAATAATTGGTCTCGATTTAATAACGGTAACCGTAATGATCCTGTACGTTATCGAGAGGGATAGCGTAAGAGAGAGAGAGAGAGAGAGAGAGAGAGAGACAAAAGAGAGAGAGAGCGGAGACGAACGATCGAGGAAGGGATAGCGAGGATAAAATTCAAAAGCTAATAACGAAATCAATACAATCGGCTTATATTCATAACCTACCGCGAGCAATTGCGCTGAATTAATTTAAACGTAAATATTAATAACAGGAGAGTGCGATGTATAAAATAGAGATGTATGCGCGCGTACATGGATCGTGGGTGAATAATAAATAAGGCCAAGCTCCTTAAATCGCGATGTCTGGGCTAAATGAAGAGACACATTCGCTGTAAGGAGACCAAGAGAGAGAGAGAGAGAGAGAGAGATAGCGTGCGTGTGTGGGAGGAAGGGAGGAACGGATAGAGATGCACACACACGCACACAGACACATACGCTGATATGCGCGAACAAGCGACGACTGGAAGGGATTCGAGAAATACGGAAGATAGATACGTTAGGGAGGCTTCGGTACTTACTTCACCGAGTCGCAGAGACTCGTTAAGAGACGTCGTTGGCTCTCGTAGCGATGCGCGTCGCAAAAAGTCGCAAAAAGAGCTGGGCTATATAGATAGGACGGACCAAGGAGGATTATAAGAAGATTCGACCGGCCAAGAGGCTGCGGAGGGGCGGGGGGAAGGTATGGGAGGTGGGGAGGTTATTGGGGAGGGAGACGGGGTAGTGCAGGAAGGTACGTTTAACCGCGAGCCCGCGAGAACGACATTTCGGCTGCCATTGTTTTGCCAAAGTCCGTTGCGGTATATTCAAACACGAGGCGGAGCTAGGCCCTCGACCCGGAGCGCCTTTGGCCCTTGGTTAGAAACTCCCTGGCTGGAAGCAGTGCCGAGGAGGCGCGCCGAGCGAAGCCGGCATGGCGCCCCTCGCGGGAACAACTACTCGGCGCATCTATATTTACCACCGGACCCTGCGTGTTATCCCCCGTATTCATATACAGGGACCATGTTCCGGCATAACTTTGTCCGACACCTCCCTCGAGCCCTCCTCGATTATTATTATTACTACTATTACTACTATTACCACTATTACCACTATTACTACTATTACTATTATTACTATTATTACTATTATTATTAGGGTTCGCGGAAGGGGGAGTGGGAGGGCAAGGGCATCGCACGATCCAATGGCAGCCCCGTCGATCCTCGTCTTGATCCTTGCCACGATTCTTGCCTCTTACCTACTTAATAATATCGGTAAAAATACCCGTTGTAAAAATCATCGTTCTTGCCGCTGGAGGGCAACAGCGCGGCATTTCCTCGTATTTTAATGACACTTTACGATCTTTTAATACCTTACTTCACTTACTTTATCAATGAAAATTCGTCGCAGTGGAATATAATAACGAATAATTGTCAATGATATGTGTGATATAAATAGCGGGTGGCGCTCGATTTGTCTTGGATTGTTTATGTAATTGTAAAAGGAGGTGCGCAGTCAGGTGTTATGCGAACCTTCAGGCTCGCCGACTATAAATGTATATATTTATTTATACGAATAACCTATCGAATGCCAAAAGAAAAAGAAAAAAAAAGGAGAAAAAAAAAGAAGGAGGAGGAGATGAAAAAGCCGAGTACTCGAAGGTAACGTCGCGAGCGTTCGAGCGATTCTGGAAGACGGCAATGTCCTTATACGTATACCTACGTATCTGGAGGTATAAATGGGAGGTGGGTGGATGGATGGGTGGGTAGGTGGTGGTGGTGGTGGTGGTGGTGGTGGTAGTGGTGGTGATGGTGTTGAGGAAGGCCGACTCTCGGAAGCATATTTATTATACGTATTGAGGCTACTCGCTGCTTATGCGTCTGACCCTATTTACGTAACGTCGCCATAAGTACTTTGCAAGGCTTATTAATCCCCGCTCGCACCTTCGCGATTCCTTCTCTTATTTCGCACTTGCATAACATTGCGGGTACAGCGTTACGTCATTGACGGCTCCTATTTATAATATATATTTACTTTGATTATATACTCTTGACACGTCGTGTCGTTGTCGTTGTCGTCGTCGTTGTCGTTGTTATTGAAGGCCGCGGATTCGTTTGCCAACATCGCGCAATACTTAATGCGCGAGAGAAATGTAACAATACGAGGCGCTCCTAACTTTTAATGCGTACAATTATAACGAAGAAATGTGCCGGCAATACGCAATCGCGTATAGAGCGCAGTTAATTATTTGGCCAGTTGGGTACCGCGTGCGCTGCGTAATAAGGATATCGACTCGCTTGCTAGGATAACAACGAGCTTTCGATCCCTGAAACTCTGTTGCCGATAAGGAAAAAAAAAAAGAAAAAAAAATCGAAAGAGAGCGAGTGAGTGAGTGAGAGAGAGAGTGAGAGAGAGAGAGAGAGAGGAGCTGCGGCGACAGAACCTCGAGACGTTTCCAGGAGTCGAGAGCTCTTTAGTGATCCTTCCTTTTTAGTCGCTTGATATGCCGCCGCGTATGCGTGCGGATTGTAATTTCAGACGTTAGGGAAAAGGAACGGCAGGCTGGGATGGAGGGTCAACGGAGGAGAAGATTCGACGGAGCGAGCGGCTTCGATTTTTCCTTCGTAGCCTGCGTAGCAACGATTTAACGAAACAATAATTTATCTAATCTCCCGACCACTCGATGCTGGTGGTGGTGGTGGTGGTGTCGAAGGGCGGTGGGTAGAGGGTAGAGGGCGGGGGACTTTATTAAATCGGTCCTCCTCTCTACTTTATGGTACGCGATGTTAAATAATCATAATGATTCTTGTTGGCCAGGTAATTTTGCCGATAAATTCCGTCGGTGGCCCCTTCGAGAAACTCCTCGTCGACAAAAACATTAGTAGTAACAACAATTAAATGAACCTCGAGCGTACAGGTACTCGTTGTTATTCTCTAAAACGAGCGCTTATTTCTTCGATACATTTAAATTGACTTCTCGTGGTGATTGTTGTTGTCGGTCGTTGCCGATCTACTTACAGTCCTCCTTCTTTTCGCAACGACTGTAATTACCCGCAAGCGATGCGAACCTCGGCCGACTAACGATCGCCGATTAATTAAATTCCGAGCGATCGTACGGTTATTATAATGTTAATTTGTCAAAGGGAGCGTCTTCGCTTTCTTTTGCGCGCCTTATGCAGGTTAACGTGCACGTAAGGGAGAGCTGCGGTCGCTTTTCGAATGAGTCCGCTACGTCGAGATTATTAAAATGGCGGCCGTGGAAAAATCGCTCGATCAGCTGAGACTCGCCTCCGCCGTAATGACGGCTGACAATTATTGGTACTGACGGGTATTTCGGAATAGCCGCGAGGGGAGGGAGGGGCGGCCCTCGGTAGCGTTGAGCCGAGCTAAGACCCGTTCCGTTCTCCTGTTGCAGGTGAACTCTGTCGATACCCTACGTCGCTCTTCTACAACTCATTGGGGATCAGCGGGGATCACTCGAGTCGCTCACGTTATCACCTATCGCCGATGTCTCGCTTACGACCATAGCCTAGGATGTTCCTGAAATGACGGGCAGATAATACGAGACTTTCAAACTCACATGCTCGAGTCCCTTTCGTCGATCGCTACCTCCTTCTACTAATAAACTTACGCACGTGTCTAGACTGGCAGGTGGAACAACATGTCCCAGGTCAAATAAAGTGAGTAGTGCATGTCGAGAGGCTCGCCTCAGTTTATTGAAAGCCAATGGTCCCAACTGTATCTCGAAAACGCTCTACCGATTTACGCGCGGTTAGATTTTTAACTTCCTTTAACCTATTGCTTATTCTCTTGTTCTCTATCACTTGTTTTCAATAATATATCAATATTATCTATTTACTCTTTTCTTTTTCTTCTCTCTCTCTCTCTCTCTCTGTCTCCCCTTTATATAATATTTAAGTAAGTGCTAGATGCCCTTGCGTAGTACTTATATCATTGCTTACTTGTTTATAAATGATTGGCTGCATTCATATGAATAATTAACATACATTAAATTGTCAATCCCATCATCTCTGACTTTGATATTGCAGTGTTTCGTCGCTGTACACTTGCATCCTTTTCAATTATCATTTGAATAAGTTCATTTGCCAATCAACCATCTCATGCACGTACCCTTAGTTTTGTATTTTAAATATTTTAAAAGCCGTTAGATAAACATCAGTTATTAAATTAAACTGTACAACTAGACTTATTTTGGTAAAGACATAAAATGCAATATATTATTTAGTTTGTTTATGCACTCTTATAAGTTACAACCTTGTCTGTGTTGATTATGCTTTTATTACAGATGTAAAAACATTCTTTATTTGATGACAAATTAAGTGAAATTGTGTCTGAAACTTATCCGAGTCATTTACTAGTTTGAAATTACAACCGAACTTTAGGAGGACCTTGGCTGTGATGAGCGACTCAGAACAGCAGCAACTGCATGTGCCTTACCGAGAATATAATAGTCACAATAGCACAAATCCTGTGACGCTCATCGACACAGATGCTCTTGTCGACTTATCAGTAACTCAAGGCAGCAACGTCGTTTTGCCTAACGGCGAACCTGTAACCTTGATACCAGAAATTGAATTTGCTCCTAACTCAAGTGTCGAGCAAATACTGGTTGCTGACTCTCCTGCAATGGATCGGGAGAATCAGCCTCTCCTTGGTCGAATAGAGCTGGATATTACGTGTAATCGCTTTGCAGGTATCATTTAGACAATAATAAACTGTCTACTTATGCTCTTAAGCCGACCCTGGACATTAATAATTATTCATAATATCATAACGTGAATGTGTGTGGCAGCATTTACACACGAAACCAATGAAATAAAATAATTTATTTAAATTCAATATTTACTTGCATTTGCAAGATACATCAATCTTGTTGTCCAAGAATTTCCTTATTATCAGTCAAGGGCTGGATATTTTCAGAGTGAATAACTTTGCATTAAAATACAGATTTTTTTAATGGTGAATAGATAAGAAGTTATCATTTGTGGAAAAAAAATTTTATCTTGAATTTAGCATTTATTTAATTTAAAAGGAGATAACAATAAACAAGTCATGAAATATATTCTTATCCGTAACGAAGCATAAATTATTTTGATTACATTTAATTTATAAGTAAAGATTATACTTTTGCATTATAAAATTGTAACAATGAGAAAAATAATAAGTTACTTGGGCACTAATTATTATTCTACAACTGTGGAGTCAAATGTAATATAATTGTAATAGCTAATTGGATTTCTTGGTTGTACTGTTCTTGCAGACGATCCACAATTTTCGGAGTTGGTTTGGCAAGCAGAGTGTGCAATAGATAATGGAATATATCCTCAAAGAATATACCAAGGCTCTAGCGGAAGTTACTTTGTTAAAAATCCAGCAGGAGTAAGGGCTGTTTATACTATAATTGGCTTACAAAATGTAATTTGCTCACTGGACCGTGTTATTATTTTTCAGAAAATTATCAGCGTTTTCAAGCCTAAGGATGAGGAGCCTTACGGCAGGCTCAACCCAAAGTGGACAAAGTGGATGCACAAGCTCTGCTGTCCGTGCTGCTTCGGCAGGAGCTGCTTAATTCCAAATCAAGGCTACTTGAGCGAGGCGGGAGCCAGCCTAGTAGATCGTAAATTAGGATTAGGTGTTGTACCAAATACGAGAGTCGTTAAGCTCGTGAGTAAGACCTTCAATTACGTGAGATTCGACAGGGAGAAGGCCCGCATGAAGCAGGCGATACAGGACCAGTTCCCAGCTGTGGCGTCGCATTTCAACAGAATAGGTCTACCACCGAAAATCGGTTCCTTCCAGCTCTTCGTCGACGGCTACAAGGACGCCGACTACTGGCTACGTCGATGGGAGAGCGAACCGCCACCCCCACACTTGGCCAGTCAGTTTCAGCTGCAGTTCGAGCGCCTCGTTGTTCTTGATTACATTATCAGAAATACGGATAGAGGTAAATAACATATTGACAGCCAATTTGACGGGTTTGGGAGGGCGGGCGGGGCCGTCGCGTAAACTGTCGCGTAAACTGTCGCCGGGACGGCTGGAAATTGATAATAACTATTAATTGGTTAAAACAGGTAACGACAACTGGCTGATAAAGTACAGTGCCGGATCGGTGAAGAACGGAACCGAGGGAGAGATGAAAATCGCTGCCATAGATAACGGCCTGGCCTTTCCGTTCAAGCATCCGGATTCCTGGCGGGCGTATCCTTATCACTGGGCTTGGCTAAGCCAAGCCAAATTACCTTTCAGCGACGTGACCCGAGAATTGGTCTTGCCGCAGCTTTCCGATCAAAATTTTGTCCAGGACTTGTGCGACGATTTGTACCAGTTGTTTAAGGTGCACAAAGCCAGGATACGTATACCGTACCACCACCCCACTCCCATCCCAGCACCACCACCATCATCACCACCGCGCTTCTATCGACTTAACCGAACTTTTTCCTTGATTTGCCCTACAGCAAGATGGAGGGTTCGATCGGCACAACTACGACAAGCAGATGAGTGTTATGAGAGGCCAAATATTAAATCTTCAGCAAGCGCTCAAAGATACTAAAAGTCCTGTACAACTTGTTCAAATGCCTGCTGTCATTGTCGAAAAGTAACAACAACAACCCTCTGATACTTACTATACAAAGTTCCTCATTCATATTATTGTGTAAATTTTTGTTGCAGAGCCAAAGGAAATGGAGCACCACGGCTGTTTTCCTTTTCGGATACTTTCATCCAGCGCTTCCAAAATAAAAGCCCATTCTTCTCCTGGTGTTGATCACTCTCTCAAACTTACCTTGCTTTATTCCTTGATTAATGTCCCTCTCCCTTCCCTCTTCAGTGCTCATCTACCTACCACTTGTCTTTTAAAAGAGCCCGAAATTGTGTCATAGTCAAAAAACGTTCTTTTTTCTTTCTTTTTTTGTTAAAAGTATGTTTTATTTTGATATAGGTCTAACGATTATTTGCTTTGCTATAAGTGTGTGTGTGTGTGTGTGTGACGCGCGCGCGCGCGTGTGCACATAGTAACATTAGGAAATCTGTCTTATCGATGTTACTGATTTTATTTATATTATTTTCAACTAAGCCAATTTGAGAACAAGATTGACATTTTAATTCATCCATAAAATAACCCTTTTTTATAAATAAATAAATAAATATATATATATATATTCTACAATTAAATATATTTGTTGAATCAATCTGTCAAAAAAGAAAAGAAAAGGTAAAAGCAAAAAAGAAAAAAAACGAAACTCATTGTAATGAAATAATTTTAAGATTTGTTGAAAGTTTAAAAATGTAAGATGATATACTATGTGAATGCTTATTATATTATGTAGATTAAGAATGTAATTTTAAACCAAACGATGAGAGTTTTATAGACTATGTGCCAATTACTTATTTACTCAAACAAACCAACAAAAATAAATAATTAACTGTTTATGTACATTCCATGTAATTTGACATTGATTTCGGGTGCCTTGAAAAGTACAAGGAATGTAGATGCGAAAAACGTGTAAAGTACGAAACTTGTAAATTTATTGAAATCAAGATAAAAAAATTTATAAATGTGTTTAATAATTATTTTAGCAAATCCCGTCACTTCGAGACGGTACATTATTATTATTATTATTATTTTTTTTTATTTTTTTTTTATTATTATTATTATTATAAATATAAATATAAAGGTTTCATGTAGAAATTTCAATGCGCCTATTTTGATGTTTCGTATGTAAATATTGTTAAGAAGTAAAAAAAAAAAAATCTCTTTCGGCTTCTTTTATTATTTGATAATATGAAAATATGGAATTGTTATAGAAAAGAAGTAAAAAAAAAATATATATATATATATATATACATATGTGCAATATACATTTATTTGACACAGTAATTAAGCGCCCGCTTTATCTGCCATTAGTCACCAATCAAATGTTTTCGTGTACACATATTATTTATTTTTTAATTTTTTTTATATATACAAATGATATTGCCAATAATAATTTTACGTTCAGGCCTGTAGTGGTTTAGTGTACCAAAAAGATTATCCCCAACTTTGATAATTGTTCTTAATTGAAAAAAGTATGGAGGTTGTGGATTTATCGGAATGCACTCTCGTAAGGAAGCCGTCTAACCAAGAAAATTGTCCGAACAACAATAAAGTATGATTGCCTCACGTATTTGTGGCTTAATTGATACAGGAAATAAAAAAATAAAAAATGAATTAATAAATGAATAAAATAAAAAAGGAAGCGTAAACGAGGTAAATAATGTCCTTGCCCGTTGTTAGCCGAGGAAAAGGTACGTCCAACCGCCGAGAGTGAAAACGTTCGCGCCCAACACGACTTACTGCCCTCCCAAGACCGCTATCGACTCCAATACGACCTACCATGCCTCCTATTTCGGGGACAACGATGTCCGCGACGCGCGACCCAAGCCCATATTACCGGTGCACAGCCTCCATTTGGCCGACGATAAATTCCACGAGAACACGACCGCTAAATTGAGCTTTAAGCCGGTCCAGGGATTCCACAAAGCAAAGCCCTTCCTACCACGGCACAGGTTCGATCGACATTATCCGATTATCTCGATTTCTCTCCGCGCACGTACGCCCGAATACTGTGAACTCGGCGCCCTCGACGAGACCTAATCACCCTATCACCCCCGCCATCCCTTCCTATACAAGGATAATACCCCCGAGGACGCCCATGGAAAACACGACGACCATCTCGAAGGATTACGCGCCGAAGTACGCCCCCAAGACCGAAGCTGTAATGCCCTGCGGACACATACGGACGAGCACCGGGAAATTCGAGGCCAAGACGACGACGATCCTGAGCTACGTGAACCCAGGACCGGTCGAGCCCGTCCTCAGTTGCCGGCCCCAGTTGAAGTACTGCCGACCGGAGGTGCCCACCGCCCAGGAGACTACGCAAAAGCTCAGCTTCTTGCCGCACCAGCTCGCGAAGAAGGAAAACTACCCGTGGGCTGTGAAGCCGAGTTACAGGTAAAGTCCGTGAGCTGTCGACCCCGAGAGCTTTCGATCTAACGCGGATGGAAACGTAATGGCCCTTAGGCCCCCGGAGGTCTCGATGCCCGCTGACACGACCTACTCCAAGAGCTACCTGCAGCAAGGGTCGGCAAAGGAGAAGCCGATAATGCCGAGGGACGGGGAAGTGCTGCCCAAGGGCGCCGAATTCATAAAGAACACGGTTTACAAAGAAAGCTTCCTCCCCTGCCAAACGAAGGGCAAGGTCCCGCCGATCCTCCCGAGCCCGAACATCACGCTGTCCCATAAGAAGATGGCCACCGACACGACGAACCAGGTAGGGATGGCTCGCGTGCGGGGTATGCTGCTACCGCTACCGCTACTACCACCATCACCCACTAATACCGTCACCTCGATCCATCCCTACAGATGAGCTTCCAACCGATGAAGGGCGAGAAACGCAAGCCCATCGTGCCCCGGTCGAGGAAGATCCTTGGCGACGCAGACTTCATGCAAAACATAACGACCAATCAGATGTCATTCACGCCAAAGTACGAGAAGCGACGGGAGATGATAGTGCCATGCGGGCACATCCGCACCTCCGACAAGCCCATCGAAAATAAGACGACCACGTGCTTGTCTTACGCCAACCCCGGGCCGACGTCCCAGGTCCAAAATTTCAAGCCCAACCTGCAATACTGCAAGTACGTAGTACGGGATTTATAATTTGCACCAGGAAGCGGCCAAGGTGGCGGTTTCTATGATTTTTATCGAGTTGCGTGTCGATTTTTAGGCCCGAGAAGAAGATCGAGGTCGACACGGTAAACAAACTCTCGTACCCGCAATGGACGCTCGCGCCCAAGGAAGATTTCCCCTGGGCGCAGAAGCTCAAGTACCAGCGGGGAAAGGAGAAGATCGCCACCGACAGCGTTTATCGTACGAGCTTCTTGCCCCCGGGCCACTTTATCGAGGACGATCCCCCCGAAAACAACTGCGAATACGAAATCCATTAAACGTTAGAATTGAAATGATCTCTCTCTCTCTCTCTCTCTCTCTCTCTGCTTTAGACCCATGTTTTTTTTTATTTATTGATTGTTTATCTAATGCTCGTATGGCACACTCGTTTAGACGATACGCAGAAATAAAGAAGAATGATGGAAAACGTAGACGTCACTGCTGCTGCCCATGGAGCTGAAATTTTATAGGGACTCAGGGGTGGATGCGAGTAAAATTTTTTTAATACAATTGCGTTCTCTGTTCACTGTTTATTATTCAAACATAAATCTGTACATTAGGCATACAGTACATATCGTCGTTATACATCGAGCAATTATTGCATCTGGCAGAACAGAGGCTCTATACTTAAAATTATACAATGATAAAATTTTCTTTTTAATAAAATAAACTCTAATCTTTGATAAAAAAAAAAAAAAGAGAGAAAAAAAAGAAAAAAAAATATTAACAGACAATGTTATAATGGTGCGCCCTTGTCGCAGGGGAAAGAACGACTCTCGTTGTTTTTTCCAACTCGTTTTATTTGTTGTTTTTTCACTTCTGACCCACCCCACCTCCCTCCCATCCTCCTATTCGTCTCTCGCCACCTCTCTTTATTTCATTATTTATACATAGTAATAGCGCTAAATCTATACGAACACGACGTGCGCCTTATCTAACTATAGATATGCACGCCAAATCCTTGTACCGAGTATTATGCATATATTTATACAACAAAAAATTCCACGCAATGGCTAATCTCATCATCCAAGTACAGTATACATCCATGCAAGGCTCGATAGATTTTTTAAAATTTTAAAAGTTTTGCAAGTGCGGAGAGAAAACACGTTAAAGGAAACATTCTCACTTACCTTTCCTCTCGTTTATATAATAATTTATAAACTAAAAGTGTAAAATTACTTGGGCTTGCGGCTACGGGTCTCGAAAAATATTTATAATGAAGAAACGCGCTCACCTCCCTCCCTCACGTGATATACTATAGGTTGCCTCCAGTTACATACCCACTTACTCCTCCCTCGCCCCCCACCCTCTTTTCTTCCCACTCAACTGGTTGTTAAGCCTCGAGGCCTACGTATAAAATAACATGAGCCTTGTATTACACACTATGCACATTCGAATGCATTTTTGTTTTATTTCTTTCCCTTCCAGACCGATTCTCACATTATTTATTTATTTAAATATTTATTTATTTATTTTAATCTCCCCCTTTCTTAAATGCTACGCGCCTTTTTTTAATCACCTTTAGCAACAGTCTCTCTAATTATATTAATAATTAGACAATCGTAAACGGGAGCGTAAAATCTTCATTATTTAATTTATTCACTGATAAGAATGAAATTATTTCATTCCTCGCTTCTAAAGCACGTCAAAGCCCTTCTATTCAAATTGCGGCATTGGTTTACAGTGTGTTCTTTTGCTCCTCTCCCCCATCCTCTCTCACTCGCAATCAAACAGGCGCGCATACAAAACGCACACGCACAAACGGGCGTACAGACTCCCACCACTCTCATGTGCACTCATTATCGAGTAATTCTCCAATTCATAGTGAGTTTTGAAAATCTTATTCCTTAAAAAATTGTATCACTGTGCAACCGAAACAATCTTTCGTACGACTTTTTTTTTGTTTTTCTTTTCTAACATTGTGGGAAGGAATATAAATTCTTTTTCTCTTATTTTCTTGATATAATAAATGTGAGTATCTTTGTTATTTTCTTAATTCTACGTTGAAACGCAATCAATTAGATCTGTTAAAACACAAAAATGGCCTCGAAACATTGATTCTGTATTCTGTATTTACGTTAAAAACGTATTAACCACAGGCAAACTTTGGATTTCTTTGCACACACAAACGAACATACACACATTTATGTTTGTATGTTGCCTTTGTGTACTTATTATTTTATATTATTTATATTTTTTGCACAAAACATGTGTGTATTTATCAAAGTCCCTTTATTGAATCTGCGTGCAATAAGTAACGTCGCGAAAAACACGAAAAAATTATTACATATACGTCAATTTGCTAAAAAGAAATCATGTAAGCGATTTTCAAAATAAAAAAAAATTAACTGAATGAAAATTATAACCTTTTGAACAAAAGAAATAAAAAACAATTGCTCTTGTCTTCAATCTATCATTTAAATACAAACTAAAAGAGAAAAAAATTATCCATTTATATATATATATTGTTTTCGAGCAGACCTCGGACAATATTGCACGTTACTCAACACGCTCGGGTAATAAATAATGCCTTCGAACATAAGGTTTCCAAGTCAGAGCACGAAAATTCTGTCCCGAGATACTCAACACATCATTGGAAATATATTTCAAGAATAAATTATGTACTTCAATTACATTTTTGTTTCCTTTACTTTCTTAATTTCACTTTAATAATCCTAGCGCGTAATATTCGTACAACCATAAAGATAATAAAAAATAAAATCTATGTACATACTTCATTCGTTGCTTAACTCCATATGTACAAAACTCCACATCAAGGTATTACAATAATGTTTAGTATGATTAAATTTCACTCTTTACTCTATCCGCTATGAAATAAATATTTTAACACTTTCTAGTTAACTGTCATTCACATATAATAATAATTTTAATAGTAATAATAATAATAATAATAATAATAATAATAATAGCAAAAGAGAAAAGACACCGAATTTCAATGCGATAAAATTCTTAATGCCTCCTGTTTTAACAGCCAACTAAACGCAAGCAGAGGAGAACATCATTAATATAATAAAGACAACAAATATACGCTGTATATAATACCTATATATATATATATATATATATATATGTATATATATGTATATGTATATATATCAAAATAATAATAATAAAAAAAAAATAATAAGGCGCATCTCTCGATTAAATTTTCAAGCTCTGTGAAAACAAAAATAATATAACACAGTTTTCATTGGGGCCTCCGTCATTATTAAAAAATGACGCGTTCCCCGTCTCTCTCTCTCTCTCTCTCTCTCTCTCTCTCGCTCTCTCTGAATCTTCGTAATAGGCGTCCTCATACCTATTGGGGTTTGGCATTGTACGTCTGCATGAATTCGGAGAAGGTCCCGAAGCTACTGAGCTGATCCAAGTTGAGATTTTCATCGATGGATGGTAAGTCACCGTGACCGATAAGCTCGACGTAGTCCATGTCCGCACTTGTCCTCGCCAACTGGCCGAGACCCGGAGCGTAGCTATTGCAAAATAAAAAAAAGCACAACTCCAATCACTGGCAAGGCTCGATAATATCGTTACGTTTGTTTTTTTTTCTTCTCCTTTCTTTCTATTCTATTTCCTCGTTTCCCCAGCCCCGCCCCGCCGCCCCTTTTAACCCCCTTCCCGCCCTTCCGCCCGCCCTCACAACAACACCCCGTCGTCTCTCTGTATATCGTTTCTTCTGAATGCGTTTTATTTTGAACTTTGTAGCAGAGCGTAACTGCGGTAGATTAGCGATTAACAACAAACTACCATACGTTTATAAGGTTATATACGATTCGTGACCGATATTTAGCCGGATAGCCGGATAGCCGGTACAACATGGTTAGGAAAAGTAGTGTGTGCAAGCAACCACAGAGTAAGTACAATAAAACCAGCTAAGAATGATCGGTCACTTTGCAACAATCGTCTTTGAGCGTATTGATAATGCATATTTTTCTTTGCTTCAACCAACAAGTGTGAAAGTATTGCTCGTTAATGCCGAGACGGCGATGCTGATCTTACATATTATATCGCGTCGTGTACTGACTCTAGTATCCACCCGCCCTCCGCCTAACCACCGCCTTAACCGTCAAAGCTAAATTAATTGGCAAATACTAAATTGAAAAAGCTCCAGAGACAATTAAGCTTCGGAATTTAAGTTACGCCCCGACAGAGCGATTAACGACATTTTATTACCCAGCATCTTACACCAGCCGCTTACTTTTTCTTTTTTTTTCTTTTTATTGTTAACTTCGGCACGGCTTAGCGAATAACAACCCGATAATAACTAGTCCATGCAAACTCCGTGCATTGCTCGTGCGATATTAACTTTTTAATGTGGAGGCAAACATGGACGACGAATCGCGCGACTTGTGTACGTACGATAAGCGAGGATGATGGCTTAGGCCGTTTACCACAATGTCAAGGATTGACAAATGAAATTGGCGATTAAATAATAATACCTCACATAGGTTGACACAAGAAAAATGAAACATATTTATCCGTATACGTACATATATCATGCTTATTGAGTGTGATACGCTTTGCACTTATTATTCATAATTATTATCATCTCTACTCGATTGCCAGTTTATGTTTCAATAACGAGTAGTGATTGGAGTTGCCTTTTTTTTTACTTTATATACAGGGTTTCCGCTGTCACATAATTTGTCAGAGTCCTGTTCGTTATTTTTCTTTAAACGAATAATGTATAGTTGTACCGGCTAGCTCCGAGCCTTTGCCTTATTTGCAATGTAAATGCTTACATCAAATGCTTTGAAGCCCGCTCGTGTGATTTCCCCTTCTACGAAGCATGCTTATGAATGATAAACTTACTACACGCTACGTGTCCGTTATAACTAACGTCTTCTTATTCTTAATAATAAATAACTAATGCTTACTTTCATTTATTTATATATCAATTGATGTTCATTACTTAGGATCTATACATTAAGTTAATTAATGCATTAACAGCCACAGCATTGCCATGCTCATATACGATAAAGTGCCTTAAGGTTAATGGGGTTATTGGGGGGGAGGGGGGCTTTAAGGGCCCTCTCGTCATAGGTTTCGCAAAATGAATTTTAATGATAGATCGATGACGTGAATTGTCAGTCTATTTTGATAAATTACTTGCTTTATCTTAATATTATGGTGTCAATACAAAATTTATTATAATAATAATCAGTATGTTATATTCGATTAATTAATATATAGTATACTATACTTAAGTAAAATTCCTTTGTAAAGAGCATTGGATCGAATTTTTTTTTAAATATTAGAATCACAGTTCACAAAGTACCTTATTTTTTTTTTTTTCACTAAAATTCTCCTTACTAACTGGAAATTTCAAAGCTATGATAATCGATACTTACAATTTTGTAACATATTTATATATCTATATATATGTATATGTATTAAGATACTTTTTGATCCAATACATCTCTCGTCAAATATTGCATTAGTCGTATATATATATATAGCGACTGTAATGTTATCATTATTTTAATCGTAATAGAAATCGTGTAAATACCTTATAAAAAGCATACAAAATTGGCGATTTCAAAATGCATCGCTACAGATACGCGAAGAGTACTTAGGTTTAGAAAAAAGAACCATCGAAAATGTGAATACTGATACAGTATTTGGATAAATGTAGCTATGAAGCTGTGCCAAGTTTAATCGCGAGAAATATTTTTTTTTTTTTTTTTGTATGGTAAATTTGATACTGTACAAACTTACAAGAGCTCCGACATCTTGTAATCAAATTCGTTGCTTTCATTTAAATAGTAATTCATACATATAACATTACTTTTGTTTTGCTTCACATTACTTTATTTTTAGTTTTCTTCAGTTTTTTTTTTGGTAATTCTCTTTGCTAAAAAGTATTGTCTGTATTTTAATAATCATATACAATTCGCAAAAGCACTAAAGTCCATACTTTTACTAATTTACTAATGAATCACTACCCTGAGTACGAATTGTTAATAAATATATATATTTAGGGTCCGAGTAATTCGTAGACCGAAAAAAATTCCCCACAAGACGAAGATTATAATCAACGAGATTATATCTCAATACAAATGAACGCCCGCCGAGAGACATTGATATCGTGGCTTGATCGGCCGCTGACAACAATATTCGCCGGACGATTAGGGTATCCAAGCAAATTAAAATTAAAATTATAAAAAAAAAAAAAAAAAAAAAAAAAAAAAAAAAAAGTACAAACGGTAAAAATTATAAAAACTAAAATTTAATTTTAAAAAATAATAATAAAAAAAGGTATTCTATAAACAACGGTCATCGCAGGCAACTATTAATCTCGATGTTAATACAAATTTTTCAGCTTTGTTTTGTTTTGTTTCGCAAATGTAGGGAAGGTGGGTAGAGAATAATTGTATAAATATATATATATATTTAAAAATAATAATAAATAAAAAAAAATAATAAAAAAAATAAAGGTAATAATAGTAAAAAGAAGTAAATTAGATGTAAGGAAGGAAACTTTAGCGCATCTTCATATATCATGAGAATCATAGGCAGTCCGTACATTGTAAAAATTTACAATTTCGCTTGCTATATCCAGGGCACTGACCTAGAGGCAACAGACGGCGTATCTCTCACCGAGGGATCCGGACTGTGGGCTTGAAACATGTTCGAGGGCGTTGAGGGGTAACTGCTGCCCGGTCCGCCCTGGCTGCCACCTCCGACGCCGACGACCGACGAGTGCGAGGGTGTCTGGCCGCCCAGCGCCGGTCCTGTCCATCCCGGCACGTGAGTCACCAGCAGCGGCTTCACGTAGCCGTTGTTCAAGGGTTGGTTCTCTGCATAACATGAAAGCACACGAATGTTCCTGATAATCGAGCGCTCGATCCTTATCACCGCTTATTTCCAAAGGGGTGGCGTCGTCGTCGGTACAAAAACTTAAAAACCCAGAGCTTTAACGCAAGCTCTAGTAGTACACGCTTTCCCCTTGACTAATTATAATCCCAATAACCGTCGATAATTGGACGACGTTTTCCCGGCCGCTCGGTAAAGGAATTATTCAATCGGTAAATATTTATAAATACGTGCAAAGATTATTAGTAGGAGCGAAGTTGAGTTTGCCGAGACGATTAACCGAAAGTATTAAGTTCTACAAGGTTTTACGAAACTTAATTTTTGCCAATTCGATGCTTCGACATGGATCGACATGGAGGAATAAACAAACGGCATAAGTAAAAGAATTTTCTTTATTTATGATTATTGGCCGAATGTCCCGAGGGAACATTGTTAATAATAACCCTCTGCCCATTGTTTAAACGCTCTAGGGGAAAGGTCATTTTTATTCTTTTTCTACCCTTTTCCGGTTTTCTTATTTCATATTTTTTTTTTTTTTTTGGTTGTTGTTGTTGTTGTGCCCCCTATACGCGAAATGAAGATTATAATTAAGTAACAAAGCTGGTACTCTTCACGGAGACAGTGTTCCATTCATAAAGTCCAAGTCGAAGTCGCGATAATGGGTCGACACGAGCTTGTTCAGCTTGTTCGGGGTTGCGTATGGAGAGAAGAATAATACTGAAGTCGAGGGCTAATGGGAAGAGATGACAAGTGGAATTGGCAGTTTCAAGGGGTTCCCCCCGCATAGAGGGGAGAACAACAACGAGCCGAGACTCGCGAGGGAAAATTGACTTGAAGATTCTAGGAAGAAGTGAAGTCATCGATTGTTTTCGCCGTATGTGGTTACACGTTGCCACGCAGCGAAATGACGGAAAGCCAGCAGCAGCGGCTTCGGCAGCCGGGACGACGTCGACTCCCGCGATCCTCTCTCTCTCTCTCTCTCTCTCTCTCTCTCTCTCTCTCTCTCTCTGCCTTCTCTTTGAGAATGGTGGCCGCAATGCGCAAGCAGCAGCGGAAAAGCATTCCGACGTTGAATTCAATTTACCAAGAAAGCTTCGAATGGCTACTTTGGAGCTACTTGCCCTAAGCATCGTAATTATCACAATTATTATTATTCCCATTATTATTTCTTTGGCATAAGCTCTATACTTATTCGCGAATTTTGTTCACTTCAATTTCGTTGCTTCAATGCTCTCCGACGACCCCAACCTCAACCTCAACCCCAACCCCAACCCCAACACACGGACGCAGTCTTTGCGTCTTTTCGGTGAAACGAGTGAAAAGATCGAAAATGCCTCGCGGAACTACACTTTTCTGTATTATAAGAAGAAAAAGAAGAAGAAGAAGAAGAAGAAGAAGTCTCCTCCCTCGTGTGTCCAGCGGCTATGGGTCCGGGCCTCGGCTTCACTTCACTCCGCTCCCATTGTCGTATGAATTACGTTTAAAATTTTATTTCAGCGTTGCATCCTGTGCACTTACAGGGACGACATCGCGTTTGCCCACGACGCCGCTGCTCTTCGAATGCTCTTTTTGTTATGTGCACTTTTTATAATTGGACAAGCTCGTCAGACATGTCAAATTACCGGCAGCTTATTATGCGAGGAGAGGAGTTATTGAAAGGCCGGAGGTGGAGGAACCGCCTATAAAATTGGTTCCCTCCGGTTGTTAATGCGAAAAACGCGATCCCGACCTCAAGGTTGCTGCACCGTAGATCACCCGGGATGCTCGGGGCGTGCATATGATACCCTTCTTGCTGCTGATGTTGCCGCGACTGCTAAATAGAGAAACGACTAACCTTGGAAGGGCGTGCAGTATTTGGAGAAGGCCTGGTCCTTGGATATGTCAGGGTAGAGGTACATCAGGTGCTGCAAGTCGAAGACTCTGTCAGCCAAGCCCCGTATCGCAAAGTCCTTACTGGTAAAAGGCTGGAGCATGAATACCTCCGTCTGATCTGTGGTAGTCGACAAAATATACGCGAACGTTAGTTCATGGTTAGCTACTCGATTATTTTATCCGGGTGACTTACCCGCTACCCAGGCGATAGTGACGCCTCCGAGCTCAGAGTCCGAGAACCTCATGAGGAAGGTCCCGGATGCGCAGTTGGCCAACATCTCCTCGGCCTGCTTCTTTCTCACGAAGCCGAGTATATAGCCGTCGTTCCAGGGCCCCTTGAGATGTTCCCTCGTGAGCTTCATCACCGCGTAGAACCACTCCCAGAAGGTGAAGTTTCTCTCGGGGAGGGGCTCCTTGCAGAACTGAGCCCAACTCAGTAGAAGGTTCGTAAAGTCCTGGCAGCCGGATGTGCCCCCCCTGAAGGCCTTGTCCGCGAGGAAGCGCAGGTTGTCCTCGGTGAGGAGCCGACCCGTCGCCGAGTGAAATTTGACGTTGAGGGCCTCGGCGACCTGGCACCAAGGCACCTTGTCCGGGACCGCGAATGGCACTCGGCCCGGCTCCGCGAACGCATTGTCCCAGGTGACCGTCGCCCAGGCGTGCGGCTCCTGATTCCCGTGTACTATCACCACCACCGGTAGGCTCAGCGTCCAAACCTACGGACCAAACGAACAGGTCGTCGCCACTTTATTCACCCTCCTCCTACTTCCCTAGCCTCTGATATCTATAATATCAATCGGCACTCCTCCTCCTCCTGCTCTTAAGTATCTTAACGGGCGACTCGTTAGCGCTTCGTAGCCGGTCAATATCTCGCTCGAGCTCTAGTTGACGTTCCGAGGGATCGATCGGCAGGAGCGACGAGTTTATCGCGCGCCATCGTCGAGCAGCGATAATTTGAGGCGGCATTTTTTTTTGTTTTTGTTTTGTTTTGTTTTTTTTTTTTTTTTTGTAAGAGCGCGGAATATACGCGAAACGCGCGCTCGAGCTTCCACGCGCTATCGTCAGAGTGCATTCCTCGCACGATCGAGCGGAATAAACACATCGAGGAATTGCGCGTCGGTGGTATGCGAGCCGTCGAATCGATAATTACATTACGAGTCCATATTCAAAGCGCGGCTGGCGATTTTCAAAATGCGATCATCAGCTCTTCTCGGACAGTAGCTGCTGCCTCCCTCCTCCCACCCCGCCCCCCTCCTTCACTTGTTCTTTCATTAGGCATTCCGTTCGTTCAAACATATACACATTGACCGCTACATTTTTATTTTATTCGCAATACTCGAGTACGGATTGAATTCATTATTTATCCTATTATAAATTACCATGAAAAATTCACCGAAAAATCGACCAACGTTTTTATGGACTCAAATGAAGTCAAATCCCTCAAATTCTAATTATAGCGCTTAAAAACTCTTCAATAATACAATAATAAAATCTCATTCCAAATCATATAGTGACAATAAATTCTGATCCAGAATAATCTAACCCCTTGCGCTCTTTTTTACGTATGTTTTCTATTATATTCCAGTTCCACAATTCTAACTAATAAATTAAATCACTAGCGTAATATAAGAGTTATTGCTTATTGTTTGTAATAATGGATTGTTATAAGTTTGTAGATTTTAAAATTTTTATATTCCAAGGAATACAAAGGAAAATATACTGTTTTGTCGTCAACTAACGCATGAAACTCTCATCGATATTAAAATTAATTCCTCTACTAAATAACGATCGATTTTCGATTCAGGCTAATTAATAGACAACAAATTAAGAATAAAGCCGTATCTATTTCAAAAGCGATAGTTCGATGTTTCGCTTGGCACTCTACTGTCTCGTATTATTAGGATTTTTTAAATCTTACGATACTTACAGTTCAAGGTGAAGAATTATGGCAATGAGGAAATACAAAAGCGTTAATTTAATTATATAGAAAAATCCGGCTATTTTTTTACTCTTATATTATCAACAGATAAAAGAGATTTTTATTTTACTCTTCTAATTGGCAAAATGCCAATTTAAATATTTATTTTAGTTAGGAACGTTCTTAAAATAAAATTATCTTTCATTACTTAAATACTTTTTCAATCTCTTTTAATGTCCTATAAAATATCGTTGAATATTATAGGCATTTTCTAATGATATTTTTAAACATCGTAGTACTTTATATTTGTTATTTATGTGTTTTTTTTTCAATAAAAAACCCCTTATTCTGTTTAAAGCTGAATGCAGAAGTTTTTAATACTAGAATAAATAAAAAAACGTACACTTAGCGAAAGGTTATAGTTACACGGTTCGAAACGTGTAAAATGCGAATAAAAAATTAAGGCATTTACATTGTAAAGTGTTAAATGATCTTCAAATCGTCCATAGAATTACTTCAGTCAAAAAATAATTTTGAACTTGATGAAAAAATCACAGGAAATCCTAAATCAAACTTGTTGAATAATATTGTAAACAGTAAAGAGATTGTCGTGGAAATAGACACACGTTACTGAAGAAAAAGAATTCAAATTCTGACAAAGAAAAAATCAAGTGCATGATTGTGGTAGGTTGAGATTAGATATGAGAAGCGAAGCAAACTTTTACGAAGGTCTATTATAAAGCGGTATATATTATAAATGATTGGTTAATTAAATCATTCAAATATAATTATTAAAATTTTATTAACGGAAATGCGCGATCTCTTATTCTTGCTTTATGATCCGACATTAAATCCCTAATCATTGAGATTAAGAAAGTCATATAACTCACAGGATTAGCGGTTTAACCTTTTCTTTTTTTCTAAATGTCGGAATCACAATATTTTATACTATAAATCTGAGCTTCAAAGCATATTTTTAATATGTACACAAAGTGTCATCTTAAAGAAATTTATATTGTATCCCGTAGGAAATACAATTCATGATCAATTAAAAAGTTGGTCGATTCGTATTATATCATATTGAACGTGTGGATGTGGTAATTCATTTTTTAAATTCAGGCAATTATTTTTAAATGGTTTTTAAAGAGTTTTATTTAAAAATTTTTAAGAAGTGAGATAAAAAATTAGATTTTTTAAATACATCAACTTTATTGAACAAAACTTGCAAACGGTTGACGACCAACGTTCAACCCATAAAATAATACGTAACAATCATAATAAATTAACAAATATATCATTATATTAAAATATTTCTTAAATAGGAATTGCAAAGTAAAGAACCATATATTTTTAAAGTTTTTAATCTAATTATTACTTTAAATAAAGACTTTAGAAGAGCGAAGTCTAATTTATTGAAGAAAAAAAATCTAAAATATAAATAAATAATTATTTTATAAACAATAACTTTAAAAAATTACCGTTTCCATAAGTTTATTTACAATACAGTCAAGTATACATAAAAAATGTCACTAGTTATTTCATTTTCACGACCTAATATGCTTTATAACACGAGGCAAGCTTAAAAAATTTCAATTCATCAATAAAAGATGCTAATGTATGCTTGCACTAATGATATTAACACTCGTTTTGCCTTAGGTCTAAGTAAAAATCTAATAACGATGGACGATATATTCAGATCAACAATTTCATAGACTCAGTTATTAATATTTTATTAGTCGTATTGATTTACCTCTGCACTACTATAACATTACGGTGTTAGAACCTCTTTAACTAAAATATATATTACTATATCATACTCGTGATGTGTAATCCACTTTTTTCTTATACTCCGTTTTATTAAGAAAAATATTTCAATAAAAAATAAAAAATAAAACAATAACAACGCCATTGAGTGTAATATTAAAAAGCTTTTTATAAACAATAGTTCAATAAAATAGAAGAATATGTTCTTAAATTACATAAGACAATAATTTTTCTCATTTATTTAAGATAATAATAGCTATATGTAATAGAGTCAAACATATTAATCAGAAAACGAACAGGGTGCAGCATAGTCGACAGTGAGATCCTTGATTAAACTTATTAAAGTTAATATAAATAACTCGTATTCTAAGATATATGAAAAGTCATTATTCACAATGTACGTCCATTTTTATTAAAGGGAGCATTATTCATTGAGTAAGCAAATAAGAAAATTAATTCGTTCATAAATGCCAACAACTATACTATATTAATGTTCATCAAGAAGTTTTATTTAAGAATATATGTTGTTATTGATGGTACGAATGTATAAGAATTAAGCGTTTTCTAATACGATCGATTGAATACGTAATACGAAAGTATTCGATAATTTTGCGTCATCATTCAAGAATAATAACATTACTCTCATTTCTGAAGCTGCACTTATCTTAAAGCATGCTTTAAGAAATGCTACTTTAGTAATAATATGAGTGTAAATTTTATTTTATATCCGTTTAAATAATCGAGGGAAAAATATACAAATTTTAAATAATCATATTTTTTCAGTATTCTATTATACGTTTTCCAGAAAATTCTGCCAAAATATAAAATTACGTCTTTAATTAATCGAACATTTACGCAAAGTGGCATTATGACTATAATTATTATTGTAAATGTAGCTTAATAGGGTATAAAAAAACATTAAGCATTTTCAAGTATGAAGTTCGTGTAATAAACCGATATATTATATTATATATTAGCATCAATCGAAAGTAATAGAAGTAATAGAAAATGGAAAAATAAAATATAAATTATAAGTAAAAGACAAGTTTCTTATAAAATAGATTATTTTAATTTGCAATTTAATAAAATTTTTAATGACTTTTTAAATAGTTATAGAATTTTTTTTTTATCGATCATATCTTAAACTAAATGTTCGATTTTGCTTTTATTTATCAAATGCGTACATAAAGACTTAAAATTTGAATGCAAAGCTTGGACAAACGTTAATTATAATTATTCATATGAATGCTGCAAGATTTTTTTAATGGAAAGGTAACTTTATTTTAAAAATAAAAGTGATAATATTTTACCGAGTCCATCACAAAAAATAAATTAATAAAATAAATTAAAATTGTAAGTATATAAACTATAATGCGTTAAAAATTGATAATATGTAAGATAATATATTACAAAGACTATAATTTTTACGAAAACATTCAAAAAATATCAAATATAAAGCGCTGATATCATTTTTGTAAATTGTTTGCTTATTAACAAAAAAGTATTTTTAAAGAAAATGCGATTTATTAAAATCACCATGTATTAATATCTTCAAATGTAAAGTCGATTATTTATTGTAATCAGCTCCGTGATTCCGTAAATATGATTAACGATAAGAATCTTTTATTGTAAGGCATGTGATTGTTAGCTTAATATCAATTTTTTTTCTTTTTTTTCTTACATAATACAAATTTGTATACTTAATTATAATTACATAAAAGAATTAATCTGTATTTTAAATATCAAATAATTGATATTGGAACACATTTTGTTTGAACTGAAGAGTGTTTTAAATAAATACAAAAGGTTTTATAATTAGAAAACGAGGAAAAATTACACGCTAGCTATTAAGAGCTTTTAATATTTTTAAATATTCCCCTCCTCTATACCCCGTCCTCGATTCGAATTTAAGTTTATCTTAAGAAAAATGTGTCAGGTGTCTAAAAAGGTTTGTACGGTGCCGAATCGTGGACTGTCTCTGCGTAACTCGGAGTAGCAGCATTTATAAGAGTGATTCGCCGCTGTAGGCGAACAAAAGCTTCAGGGTACAGGGGGGGGGGCTCAATGACACTTAAAGAAATCGCTTTAAATATAATAAAAATATATAAACCTGGAAAACGAGTTCGCCCCCGCCGACGCTGAACTGCGACTGGAAGAGGAGAGAGAACTTCTCATCCATGACGGACTCGGTGCCCTTTTTCTCTGCCCTCTTAATTTTCTTAAGCTGCATGTTACGGAAGCTGACCGAGAGCTGCCTCGTCGCCTGGTGATACTCCATGGTTCCGGTATTGTTCAATATTTCACCGCTCGCCTCGCCCTTGTTGCCCGTCTTATCGCTCTTGAGCAGTGCGTTGGCTTGAGCCTCGCTTATTATGCTGACCTTGACCTGGGGAGGCGTCATATGGACGTTGAGCTTGCCGCCAACGAGTAGCCTAACCGTACTCGTGAAACGGGTGTTGGTTTTCATGACTTGGGGCGGCTGTTTCTCTATTATGAACGTACTCGTCACCAGGGAGCTCAGCAGCTGCGTTATTTGCGAGTTTAAAGCTGGAAGTATGTCTTGGACGCCAGGCGGCTCCAGGGCGAGCTTCTGTTTCAGCCGTTCGGCTTCCTTCACTTGCTGCCTGTTCAGCCAGATCAGCTCGGCCAGGCTCTCGCACCATTCCTGAATAGTGTCTAGATTACTCGTGAATATGGCACCGTTTCCCGCCAACTGCTGATCTCTCTTCCATCTAGCAAATCGTGTATCATTTCAATCGGTTATTTACAAAATCCCTTTACAGCTCATGCATGCAATTGAAAGAACGTACGCGAGCCAGCGACAGCTAAAGAAAACATTAATGCGCACGTAAATTTTTACTGCGTACCTGATAAGTTGATTGTCGAGCACCCTGGATTGCAAAAGATTAAGTTTACTGATAGTGTCTTTTAATTTATCAGCAAGAGTCAAGCGCAATTGCAGTAATGACGTGACTTTATGATTTAAGTGCTGCTCCTGTTGCTCCTTTTGCCTTCTAATCTTCTTTTCTATATCAATGCATTGTTGAGTCTGTGGTTGGGTTGCAATGTTTTGCAAGTGAGCATTCAATTTTGTACATTCATGGTAAGAAATGGCAAACGATTCTTGTTCCTGTTCCATTTTGCGCAGATCCTCGCCCGTTTCTTGAGTTCTACGCCTCAAAGCGTCCAATTGCTGAGCAATTTCAGCCATTGCATCACCTACCATCAGTCCTACTCTACTTCCAGCCATGTCCATTAGAGAACCGCCATGACTTTCAATTTGTGATACTAAATTCATTTCCGTTACTAAACAGTGTCTAATAATCTTAAAAAGTGTTATCGGGTGAGAACTATACCTCTGCTGTGGAATTAAATTATTATTATGAATACTAATTGGCTCGATAAGTCTCCCTCTCTCTTTTTTTTTTTTGTTTTTTGTTAAGAATATCAAAAAATACTTAATATAAACTTACACGAAAATTTTTGGCTGCCTCCATTAACTTTAATCTAGTAAGGAAGAGGTCCTCTGTATTTAGAGAAGCTGCTTTGGTTTCTAACTCTTGTATTAGAGATTCAATGAGGTTGGCAATGTACTGTTCACATTGTGGATTGTCAGGTTCGATGTCAGTCCTACAGAGGAAACATAAATGAATGAATCAGTTATTAGTTTTGAAAGCATTATTGTGCAAACACTGGCTGAGACGTACCACATTTTCTCTTCGATCCATGTTGATAGGAAGTGTCGTACCTCAATTGGAAAATGTTCACCATAAACGGAACGAACCTTTTGTAATGCCTCCTGGGGCAATTGTTGTGCTTTCGCCCAAAGAGCCATTTTTAGAAAACTTAGTTACTGAGGCTAATGAAAACAGAAAAGCATATAAAGTTTCAAAAGTCTTCTTTGCACAGGCTGCTTAAGTGAGGAAATTTCAATTTATCTTTAATAATTATAGGTATCAAAGATTTTCCTAAATCTGTTTACCTAATTACATAACATTGATTTAAATTCTTAAATTATGGTGTCGCAAATGTTTAGTACAATGATAAATATCGACATAAGGGCTAAAAAAATAATATAAAAATTCGGATAATATATTGATCGGTAAGTATTTGAAGCTTGAAAGATCTCGTTTTACTAAAATATCAATGGGAAGAAGGGAAAAGGTAATACTTGTAAATTCAAGTAAATGTAAGTGTTTAAAATCGGTACGCAAGGGAGGGCTTTAAAGCTGGCGGTCGTGGGAAACTCGGCAAGTGAAGGACAAGGATGGAAGAAGCACAGCATCTAGTCGGAAAATCAAACAAACCGAGTAAAGTTTTGTATTTAAAAAGAGGAAATGGACATATAAATATTTACAACGGGGTAATGGGCAATGGATATCGGTTGGATGCAGTACAGACTGTCTCTCCCTTGTACACGTTCTTCTCCTCTCTTCCACCAAGTTACAACACTTTCTCTCTCTCTCTCTCTCTCTCTCTCTTTCTGTCTCACTCTCTCAGCACTCTCATCGGCAGACTAGCAGTAGCAGTATCCGTAGCATTCGCATGTTGTGTTGTCGATTTAAATTCTCTCGACTCGCAAAAAAGAAATCTTAATTTAAACACACGGTGGCATAAATTCGAGTCCTGAGCCCAAATGCAAATTTAGCGCCCTCGCGCCAAGATATTACGAGAGAAGCCGTGCGCGAGCGACTGAGCGACTGAGTGTACGTAAGCGGGAGGGCGAGTGAGGAGAATGAGACGGAGTGAAGGATGGCGGTCCGAGGAGCGCGGCAGGACGGGAGGGCCGGGAGGGAAAGCGAGAAAGAAAGAAAGAAAGGAATTGCGAGGGAGAGGAGAGGTGGAAGAGGGAATAAGGAGGACGAGGGTCGTGAAGGAGAGAGCGGGAGAGAGCGGGAGAGAGGGAGAGGGAGAAGGCAGCCAGCGGAAGAAGGGCTGGGAGAATCGGTAGAGCGCAAGCAAGATCAGCACCAGCAGCAGCACCAGCAGCAGCAGCAGCAGCAGCAGCAGTAACAGCTCCCTATCCGAAATCAAAGCTCTTCCAAGAATCGGGTGAAAATCGAGATAAAGTGCGTCGGAAGGAGCGCGCGCAAAAGTTCGAAAGACGACGCGCCGAGAGCGTCCTCCCCCCGCTGTAAAAACGGGACCGCGGAGGAGGAAAAAAACTTTCTCCTCGACAAAGGCGGGCGCGCTGCCGCTATCGTTGTTACTACTGTCTCTCTGTTACTGTTGCTGCTGCTGGTGCTGCTGGTGCTGCTCTTGTTAGCCTGTCGATCGGTCGGGTCGGGTCGAATAGATCGGTTGGTTGGTTGGTTGGTTGGTTGGTTGGTTGATTGGTTGGTTGGTTGGCTGGTCGGTTGGTTGGTTGATTGGTTGGTCGGTCGGTCGGTCGGTCGGTCGGTTGGCTTTCCGTCGAACCCTCGGACTTTTCCGAAACGCGCGAAAATCTCAGTTCCCGTGCTGAGCGCTCTCCTATACAAAGAGAGCGGAGAGGAGACGAGGCAAGACGAGGCGAGGCGAGGCGAGGCTCCCGACGAGGGTGAGCAGATGAAACACGAGGAGGAAATGAGACGGGTAGTGAAGGGGGTGGCGCGGGGGAACGGACGACGGGCGACGAGCTCGTAAAAACTGTCGAGAGGATCGTACGCGAGGCGCATTTACGCGTACATATGTAGGAATAAGCAGGCGGAGGTCGGCGATGTGACGTCGTGGTTGCGAGCGCGCGCGCGTGCACCCGAGCGTTCGCGATAACGTTCACGCGTCGAAAGAATCGCGAGGAAGGATAGCGGGCATGGGGAGTACGGGGGTGGCGACGGAGACGACTCGGCAAATTTATTTACAGGCGCGTGCACGCACTCGCGAGTGCAGCAGCACGCGTGTGCGTGCGATACACACTACATACTTAAGGAGAGAAAAGCCAGCAATGGGTATGACAGGACAGAAGACGATATTCTTTCTCCTGGTAGTCGTAGCCGTTATCGTTATCGCTATCGTTCTTGTTCTTGCCCTTGTCCTTATCGTCGTCGTCGTCGTGGTCGTCGTCACCGTCGTCGCCGCTACGCGCCCCGGACGATGCGTGCACACTAGGAGCGCACCTTAATCCCGCGCTGGCGCTGGACTCTATTTTCGGGCCGCGCATTCCAAACGACAAGCAGAAGTGCAAACACGCGAGAGTTATTGCGTATCGCTCGCTGTCTGCGTCTAGACGATAACGAATCCGAAAGCAAGAAAGACACCGAAGATCTTGGAGGAGCGCGCGCGCTTCCGACATAGAGCGAGGATGGGCTTGGCAGGCGAGAAGGAGGGAAGAAGCAACAGCGATAGAGGGAGTAAAATAATAGGCTAGAGTAATTGAAGATGGAGAAAGACAGAGAGAGTGAGTGAGTGAGAGAGAGAGAGAGAGAGAGAGAGAAGAGGGAGGGAGCGGTAGCAGCATCGATGACGGGATCAACGTCGAAGACGAAGCGAAGAAGGCTATGACGATAGAGATGAAAGACGTGCATAAGGTAGGTAGGCTATAGGACTCACCTATCCGTTGGTTGCTTGTGACGAGGCTCGGGTAACGGGCGACGGCGCCGAGCCCCGCGTCTCCTCACTCCTCCTATGCCTGCAATGCTCGTCTCCCCCGTCGGGTCGCGTATCCTCGTGCCGTGTGAACGCGCGCGCGCGCGCGCGCAATGATCGATCGATATCGATTGGCTCTCTCGGGTGGCGGGGGTGGATGAAGAGAGGGAGAGGCTCGGACGCCTCCCGTGTCGTCTTCTGGTCCCTCGACGGTAGGCCGGCGGGGTGACGAAGAGACGGCCAGAGGAGAGAAGAAGCGAGAGCAATAGAGCAAGAATCGAGAGTTGAACGTGAGAGTGAGACAGAGGGAGAGAGAGAGAGAGAGAGAGAGCGTGTGAGTGAGCGAGGGCAGGCGAGAGAGGTAAGCCGGCAAAGAGAGAAACGCGCGCGCGGTGGTGCGTCCGCATGCGAGGATCTCGCAGGCATCGACTGGGGGCCACTGGTGCCACCGCCTCGGTCTCGCTCCCTCTCGCCTCTCGACGGCCTCTCAGGCTGACTCGGCGGCGGCCACGGCGGCTACGGCGGCGGTGGCAGCAACAGCAGCAACGACGACGACGACGACGACGACGACGACTACGACGGCGGCGGTGCGGGCGGACGGGCGGCCCTCGGGTGCCGCAAGTGCTCGTGCTCGGGGAGGGCGGGGCGGCGGGACGAGGGTCCGGTTCCCAGAATTCCGCGCCGTAAACGGCGGACGGCCCCCGGGAGGGGCAGCCCGGGCTCACCACGTGACCAGCGCCGGCCCGAAGGCTGGCTCCACAACAGCGCGGAGCCCCGACCGGCAAGGGTTCCGGTAGCGGCGACGGGGGAGGGCGGGTAGGTGGAGGTAGGAGGGGAGGGGATCTGCCTGCTACCCCACGTAGGGCTGCCGCTTGTTTACCGGGCGACGGCGGCCGACTACGCACGTGCCGCCGTCTCCGCCGACATTGGCTCTTTATCACGAGGAGGCGCGATCTCGGCCCTCGACGACTTCATCGCGGATTACTACGGGTCTCGACTCGCCCTCCTCCCCCCTCCCCTCGCCTTTCCAGTCAGAGCTAGTCCCTCGGCCCCTACCGCCACACCGGTGCCGGTAACCGCCATTTATCAAACTCGCTACCTTCTATTTACGCTCGGGACTACTACAGGTGCAGTTTACAAAGACGCTTTCTTCGTATTGTATTTGATTTTGCTGACGGGCAGTGGAGCCCCGGACGAGACGCGCCTCCAAGTGACAAAACTCTACAACAACGTTTCCCTCTGGCCGATCATTCATGTAGCCGCGCGTGGCCTATGCTCTAACACTCGTCCCTTCCCACTCCAGCCCCTCTGATCCTCCCATTATCCCCAGGCCATTACCACACACACGTATGTTATAATAATCGGGCAATTTTATGCCTTGCCTATTAAATGTTATTTACCGGCATCGCTGCCCTCCCAATAGATCTTGTACGTACTTATCCACGCCATGCACTGCTCATGGTATTGCAACCCGGAGGAGGAGGAGCAGCAGCAGCAGCAGCAGCAGCTTACAATAAAACACGACGACGACGACGACGACGACGACGACGACGATTATTTGATTTGTTATTCGTCATCGTGATACGATTTCCTTTATGCATCCATATATATTTTCTTTATTTCTCGCGCGGCAATACTCAAAGTTTCCACATTCTCACGCCCAAGGATCTTGACGTCGTTAAAGCTAACTACTATACGGCTCTCCATTTCCAAATACTATTCTAATGCCTTACCTACTCTTCCCTTTCCTCCACCTCCACCTTCACCTTCACCTCCTCCTCATCTCCCTCAAAGTCCATATTTCCACGTTTCGAAGTATCTTTACTACTGAGCAGGAAGTACGTTAAACAAGATACTCGATGCTTTATAATATATTATAGCGCCGCCTCTGTACATGGCTCTCGATGGAATAATTAACTGGCTTATTATTTCGAATGCCAATTAAAGATTTAATTTATATTGGACTGCTATTAGGAAAGGCCGATCATAGCTAATTAGCGACTTTCGTAAGGCCTACTACTACGTATATTTTAATATATTTTAATATATTTTAATAAATTAAAATAAATCGAAGCTCTTGACCTTCAAGTACACAAGTATGTTTATCAACGTAAACACAGAGCACTCAACACTGAAAATAAACCGATTTTTCAATTGTTTATATCGTGTCAACCGAACTGTCTTTCTTAGACCCTCGAAATAACAGAATTTTTTACATCTGACTAAATGTAAGCTTTTTTATTGTCCCTGCGTAAATAAACTGCCCAGCGATTCTCGTCCTTATTATTATTACTATTATTATTATTATTATTATTATTATTATTATTATTATTTATTCATTTTATGCATAATTTTAATTCTGACAAATGTCTATCTCGTATTTTACAAATGAATAATCGCCAAGTCCAATTCTCGATCACACCAGACCGTCTTTGTTTTCATTTCTTTTGTTTTGTTTTGTTTTGATTTATTATTATTTTTAGAATTTTACTTTGCATATTCATAACAAATACAAAAAAATTTATATAACGTTCGAAATGGGTCATCCTTCGTATTCGGTGATATTTATTTAAATTAAACTAATAGCTTATCGAGATTTTAGTTAAAATATTATATATATATATTTGGGAAATTAATTTTTTTTATATATTTTCTAAAATGCTAAAGACAATAAAAAAAAATTTATATACATTTATCTGGAATATATCATTATGAATTAAATAAATGCAATTTGTGCAGAGAATAATTTTTTCCGATAATACTAATCATAATACGATTGCCACTGTCAATATTATAATTTACGTTAGTCATTACAAAATTTATTTGTAAAAGCTTCTTGCAAATGTACTCTTGTTACAATATCCGTATAATAAACTGTTATCGCTACATTAATGAATGTTTCGCATAAATTATACCGCGAATGATCATCTAGCTTTTAAATCTGAAAAATACGCAATAAATTATGATAATATGTCTCCATTCAAGTAATTCAAGGATGCGTATTTTAATTAATTAGGAAAAACGTTATTTTATGATCGTTTTATTGAATTCAGAGGCAAATTCGTTAAAATGGTCAAACTCATTAATGAACCAATAAAACACACATTTTATTCAAAGCCGAGGCACTGGGCAAGTTTTATTTTGTCCCATGGTTTTACGACGTTGAAAAATAAAAGTCTTGTAATCCAACACATACACGCACGCACATGAGCGTACGATTGATATTGAGCGTATTGACAGTTTTTCTTGCATTCTTGTTAGCTCGTTATTATCTTTTTAATTTATTTTTTTTTTTTAATTTTTTTGAGTACTTGCTTTTACATTAATCTATTATTTTCATAATTATTTGCAATTAATTATTCTTCATTTTCGCGATATTAGTATATAATTTTAAAAAACAAGATAAATGGCTTGAACTCTACGTATTTCACGAGTAATTAGATAATTAAATAAATTTCAGAATCGGTTAGTTTTATATATATGTATATCAATGATACGAGAAAGTATCTGAACAGTTAATACTTTATCTTATGAATGTTTCTGTGAGAATAATGGTTTAATAACGCTACTTCAGATAGTATTTTACTTCCTATTACAACTGTAGCTAAAAGTACAAAGAGAAATAATTCTTATGTCTTATGAAATTATTAGTTCTTAATTTATGGTAATTCGTATTCCTAACACACTGAACATGACACTAAAGTTATTTTCTATCTGTTAGCATAAATAAGGACTTCAACTGTCACCGTCTTAACAATGAATATTAAATAGAAAACAAAATTGAACTGCGCGAACTTTCATCTGTATCGTTTAGAAAAAATTTCAAATAGGGACACAACTGTAATCCAATATATAGAATATTAAATGAAAAAAAATAATAAGCTTTGATGATTGCCATATCAATTTTAAGTTCTTCGTTCTAATTTCTGAGCTATTGATAATATAATATCTATGTGTTTGTATAGAAGAAAAAAATGTAATGGCTTACGGATCGATAAAGTCGAGTTAATTGCCATAAAAAAATGTCAATAATTATTAAGCAGATAAGTAAATTGGAATTATAATTGTCAGTAAACTTAACCAACCGTCGACATTAATCGCTTGTACATTAATTAGATATTTCTTTAACTTGAGATTTATTTAAAAATAACTCCATATCTCAATGCATTGAGATTATGTATTTACATGAAAAATTTTACTTCGTCAAAATATCTTTTTTAAATCTCAATATGACCTGCAGTAAAATATTGTACAATTCGCCTACACGCGAAGAAATATATAAGCTTAAAAATTAATACACGATATAAGGTAGCATTTTTTACCACAAACAACACGATACTCTTTCCGTAGATTCCCTTTATCAGCAGAGGATCTATTTAATTTAGTAAGAAAAATCTTTGTAAATCTAATAACATAATCAGTACTTAGGTTATCGATAACGAAAATTTAGGTATAGCTCCTTCACGACTTGAATTATAGATCTCTCGAATGAATTAGTTATAAATGTAGTGGTAAAGAAGCGTATATTAAATTAATTTGATTAAAATAATTCAACCAGTTAGTTAATTTCATTTTTAATGTTTTCCTGACTTTTGGCGCGATTAAGTGTGATTTTTTACAAAAGTTGGTAGAAAATTAATGAAATTAATGAAAACTCGTTAGGATGCTTGCTAATAATCAATTCATAGACAATAATGTTCAGTTATAATTCTAATTTATAAAAGACGTATTCTTTATCGGTAATCGGCCAAGCGATTCATCGTCTAAATCTTCGATTTAATAAAAACGATTACATTTTTACATACAACCTCGTTAAATATATTATAAAAACTATATAAAATAATAGGAATGGCTAAAGCAATTACGGATTTGATAATTCAGGTAATGATAACACAATGAATTTATCGATAGAGACGAAACTTTTTTTTAATACTAAATAGTAAAAAAAAAAAAAAAAAAAAAAATAAGTATAAGGTTTTAACAATATTTGTGATAAGAGATTTACGAAACGTAAATCGATTGGTTTTAATTGAAATTTAAATTTTAATTCGCATAATGATTTAATATTACCAGTCCAGACTATGTAATAATTGATAACAAATAACTAATTTAAATGAATTGAATAACAGTTTGTCTTTTCGGTTAAAAATTATAAGAAGTCTTTAAAAAAAAAAAAAAAAAAAAAAAAATGTTTTTCTAAATGTAGAAGCTAATTAATCCTCAATCAGTAGAAGAAGTATTTTTTGAAGTTAATCGTTTATTTGGGTAAATTTGTATAGGCGTCGTTACGTGAGAATTAAAAACATCTTAGCCTTATCGCTTCAAATGATAAATGAAGGAAAATTATTAGAAACAAATGTCTTTCCGTAGCAATAAAATTAAAACCAAAATAAATAATTCACAAGGTATGGGTGTATATATATATATTGTTCTTTTTTCTACCGCGTGTATAAAGAGAACTGGAAAACATTATTAGGGTATATTAGAGAAAAGAGAAATATTGAACGTGGAAGAGCAAGTGATATTACTAGCCCTAGATAAATACTTCATAAATTCTCTGCAAATCGAAAGAGATGATGGTAATGCATAGAAGATGCATTATTATTACGTTGCGGGTAACGGCAAGGTAAAGGAATGAGCGAGATAAGGATTTATCTCGTCAATGTAGCATTTTGTTTATTGGCACACAGGCAGAATAGAGCGCGAATGGATGGGTAGTGAAAAATAATTTTATACCTTGAAAGAAGACTTATTATATATACATATATGTATATGTATATGTATATTTATATGTATATATACGAAGGTATAATGAATTAAAAGCCAGAATATACTGTTTGCCGAGACAGCTTTATTGTTTGTGAATCATAAAACAAAACACTTTTGGGTAGGGAATACCGGTAGCAATTACACGATGATTATATTTATTATCGATCAAGTTTCCAATTGCTCGTCGGCTCGAAACGTACATTTCCGAAGGGGTAATAAAAATCGGCGTGCATAATTGTGAGAAAGTACTTTCGTGATCTTAATAAATAATAGCGAGCATAAAGAAATAAGAAAGTATAAAGATACTGTCCGGCCAAGGGCATTAAATTATTTGCACGACTTGAGAGTGCGACGGAGTTTATTGGCGAGTGGAGTGAGTCGCTGGAATTAAAGAAAAGTCGAGAAGGCTTTTGTTTATTATAAGGTATTGCCGCTTGTCGGAGGAAAGGGGAGGGAGTTAGAAACGCCAGCTCGGAGGAGGACGGGAACGACGTGCAGGATCGGTCAATGGAAGCGTAATAATAATAATAATAATAATAATAATAATAATAATAATAATAACAACAACAACAACAATGATGATATTAATAATAATGATAATAAATAATAATAACAACAACAACAATAGTCTAGTCGATGGTCGTCTCGTGGAATTATTACGTATGCGCGTATGCATGCATGTACGCACGTTGCTACGCATGTATAAATAAGAGTGAGAGTATAATATAAGTAAGTTGTTGGCTGTACCCACCAAGTAAATAAAGTTCTTCGGGAGTCTCGACGGGGGCTCTGCGAATTTTCCAATCCACTCGACAGCATCGAGGAACGCAAACATCACACTCGAACGGTTCTCCGGTAGTCGGCGGCGCTGCTCAATCACTTTAATCGTCCCTGTATACACATAACGATCGCACTTGATTCCCGTTGGTCCAAGATCCGCGCAGGACTGCCGACTTGACGAATAGACTCGAGGCCGAATGAGCATCGGTATCGGGGTGGGAGAGAGCGCGCAGGGGCGGAGGATCGGCACCAGCAGCAGTGCCACGGCCACCACCGCGACGACGACGACGACGACGACGACGACGACGACAACCACCACCACCACTACGAGGAGCAGCGGCATTAGCAGCGAAAACGCATAATAAACAGTCTCCGCTCGTCCTGAGTCCTCTCCTGCCCTCCCCCCCTCCTCCTCCTCCACCCCCCTTCCTCCCTCCTACCGACTCCGCACCCCTTCCCCGCCAGTCGACCGTCAAACGCAAACACTTGCTACGGTGGTAAGAAGCACCATTGCGGACTAAGCTTTAAGGGAGTCTGGGCGAGTGCGCGTGCGCGATGGCGTCGATGCGCCGGGAGAGTCGACCGGGAAAGAGAGCGAGAGGCAAAATAGTTTTCAAGGAACGGCAATTATCCCTCCGCGCTTGAGCACGCAGCGTTAAATAGACGTGCGGGGTTGTCAGGGGGAAGAAAAAAAGCACGTAAATGCGGCTTGGAAAGTGATTTCCGAGAGAGCGACGGCGGCTACGGCTACGGCTACGGCTACGGCTACGGACCACGACCACGACCACGACCACGACCATGGCGACGACGACGACGAGGACTTTGGCCTCTCGGTATCTCGAGAACGATTTTGTCGATCGGCTGGTACTCTCGGCCTTGCAAACGCAATTATCATAATGAGCGGCTCGCCGATTGATAATTAGCTCTCGTGTCTCCGGAGCCCGGTCAGCATCGCCTCGCCTCCTCCTCCTCCTCCTCCTCCTCCTCCTCCTCCTTCTATCCTCTCCTCGCGAGACCTTTCCTGTTCTATCGCAGGGGTATAATATGCTAAGGAGACATGGCTTTACGGCTGGCTCGGTTACCGGACCCGTCCCGGCCTCGCTCTTTTACGGTTGATGAGCGCGCGCGCGTATGCCGGATTGTACCGTTAGTACTTCAGGTAGAAAATCTGGGCAATACTGGCGGATACGGTGCCGAAGGTCGCACATACAAGCCAACAGGTGATGATCTTGGGCTGCTGGCATACGCGCGCTCCCTCGCTCTCTCTCTCTCTCTCTCTCTCTTTCTTTCTGTCTCTTTGGGCTACCCACCCGCAAGTACGCACGCACGCACGCACGTACGGGTATGCACAACACAGCCAAGAGTCCAAGCACCCAAAGAGCGAGAAACCTAGAGAAAGAGGGAGAGAGAGCGCGCAACGCGATCCTACCTACGCTTGCTTGTTTCGCACTTACACATACGTACGGTGCACCGTGGCGTAGTTCGCCGTCATTGTTTACTATAAGCACATCAGGTGCTGCAATATAATATTAAATAAGCTGATTCAACGGTAATATGACGAGTATCTGCAATAATCCCGGCAGATATTATTGTTGGATCTAGATTTATTGTTCTCGGCGCTCGAGTCCAATTAGGTTTTATAACTGGTTTCGATAATTATTTGCACGAAAGACATCGGATTTCGGTACTCTCTATTATTCCAATCTACCCTTTGCTAATCTGCCTCGCATTACCATGACCGTCGCACACCTTCCGTATAAATAACCGCAATTCTACCTTAGCTTTGTTCGGCTTTTGTTTTCTATTTCTCCTAAACAAAACGCCCTCTGCATTTACATTCTGCAACAGCTCCGATACATCTATAAGCCGGCGACGACGGCATTTTCAGGAGCTTACTCCTCTTATTATCCCCGAGGATCGCCCTCCTGCCCTTTCCTTCTACACGCTCTTTTCCCGCCTCATTATCGATTTCACTCTCTCATCATGATTCTTAAGCCCTTCCGTCCCTCCCCACTCCTCTTGCGCTCGCTCGTCAACTCAATTCGTCCCTACGTTACGTTTTTATAATAATTTTTATTCGACTTTCTCGTGCTTCCTTCACAAATATTTTTCAAAGCTCCGTCCTATCCACCCCACCCCCACGGGCCCTTCATTTGCCCGAAAAGTCTGTACGCTCTCTCGTCGCCAGCTTTCACCAGCTCCAGTCGGTCTCGACCGATTCCCCCGCCTCGTCGCCTCTATGCGCCCGCAGCAGCGATTTCTTTTTTATCCCGTACACTTGAAAAAACATCAATTACTTTTTACATAAATAGCAATAAACTGACTCATTCTTTGCCGACACTTGATTCTATCGATTACCTCCGTATTTATATATATATATATATATATATATACATGCACAAATAGATGCATGCGTGCATGCGTGCGTACGCGCGCGCTCACCCACACAATAGAATAGGATTTCCAGTTTCGATACGTGCACGTGCGTGTACAAATTAAAAATTAAATTTCCATTGGGCTTTTCCGATGGGAGGTAAGAGTATTCAAACAAGATTTTATATATTTTTTTTTTCAAATTTATTCATTTTACATTTAATAATGACATGAAAGTTACATTCACGTCTTAAAAATTTATAAATATAACAATATATATTTATTTGCAATAAATTACTTAAAACTATTACGTATAAATTACTTCATTTTTTTAAATTAAATACTTTTTCGTGTATAAAGTGTTCTTCTCTATATAATTTGTATAAAATTATAAAGCTGCCTTAAGAAATTTCTTGGTTTCATTTATAAAATACTTAAATACTGTTAGTACAATTTGTTCTATATTAAACTCCGTATCACATAAAGTTAATAATGCACATATGTCTGAGGCAGTTAAGGCACTACGTAGGAGTATATTTTTTCAAGTTATACTTCTTAATATTACTGGAGGGACTATTAAAGCAACTGCTCCAATTAAGTATGATGTTGAACTCCCAAGGCTCCAAAAAGCTAAGCAAGATAATTTTTATTACTTTAAATTCCTTTATTATTTATTTATGTATTAATTGCTCTTTTTTTTTCATTGTCAATTGTTAGATAAAAACTTATTTTTAATCTTAAAGTAAATTGATTAAACATTTATGTTTTCAAATTAATAATATATCTAGCCCATTGTACATAATTTACTATCATACAAGGATTACGAAATGAAGTTTTATAATATTACACTTTAACGACGTTATTATTAATGAAAAATAAGTTTTTATTTCGTTATCAATTAACGAAAAATGAACGAAAATCAATAAACAAACTGTATTAAAATAGTTTTACCAATAGAAGCAACAATAGGTCCACAAGCCCTAGCTAATGCCCCTAATGATCGAAATATTCCAGTTATTAGACCCTTCTGATTCTCTGGACCAATACGAGTTACCAAAGTCATTATACAGGTAACCACCATTGCAGTAGCTAAAAATATTTTTACTCTTATAAATATGATAAAAATCGAAATCATTTTACTATAAGTAAATTATACTTACAAACAGCAAAGAGAAAAATTCCAAAATAAAGAACTTTCACATCTTTAGCAATTCCTATGCATATAAATGATGGAATGACGAGCCATAGACCCTAAGCAATATTTATTTATTAAAACTTAAATTTAATATCTTGAAGTAAGCAATTAATAAATACCAATTCAGTCACTGCTTTCGTTTTATGCTCGGGAATGTGTCTAACCCAACTCCCTTGTAAGATAGTCATTGTTATACCTATTCCTAAGAACATCCATCCTTGCTGCATTCGTGTAAAACCAAACGAATAATGAGTTAAAAAAGTAAGGGTGAATTCTAAACCGCTATAGATAAATAAATATAAAAAATAAGTTCTTCCTAATTTTCTTAATCTTTGAATTTCTGTAAAATGTAATAAAAATGTTTTTAATTTAATTCTCTATTATTTATTTATTTATTTATTTATTTATAATTCTATTAGATTAATAGAAAAGTAGAAATACCAGAATTTGTTAAGCCAGTGACACCATCAAATTGAAATAAATCCTTTGGATTTATGTAAGTTAAGGCCCCAGAAATTCCATGAACTAGTGATTTTGCTCTTTGCTGTATTGGTAAACTTTCTTTCATATTGATTGCAACATAAAACAGATCGCACATGGATAAAAAAAAAGCAAACATAGCCGGAAATGCATACCATTGTCCTTCCCTATTTCCCATGGACATTTTTGCAAACATTGCACCAATTATTGGTCCCAATACAAATCCAACTGAAAAAGCAATTCCAACTAATGCCTGAAAAAAGATATTATATAAATGTCTTAAATTATATTTTAATAACACTTTCATTAAAGAATAACACGGTAGCAAATTATGTCAAGCAAAATATAAGAATTTCATCAGGAATAATATTTTTTAAATTAGAATACACTTGTTGCTTGATTAAAAGTAAATGAAAGCAAAGAATGTTCAGTGGAAATATTGGAATATTGTGACATTATAATATATTATATTTGTTTTAATGTACCATAGCCTTCCCTCTTGTTGCAGGAGAAGTCACATCGCTAATAATTGCCATGGATAAACTAACATTGCCTTTACTAATACCACCAAGAACCCTGGCTAAAATAAAGAGACCAAAATTACTGGACAATGCCCATAATAAATAAGATGACGCTATTCCAATAAGGCAAAGAATCATGAGAGGCTTCCGCCCATAAATATCTGACAGTGCTCCAACTATGGGGGATCCTAGAAACTGTAGAAAAGAATACATGGATCCCAGAAAACCTAATGAAACACAAAATATTCCTTTAGTTATTCCAATATTACAGAAAATTTATTGCAGTATTGAAAAGACAAACCTCCAAATAATACTGTATTCACATTGTCTGGTGCATTCAACACAACGCTTAATTTATGAACTTTATTAAAAATGACAGAGTACATTCCTTTGCCATTATCAACGTGATGATAATGGTCAAGTAGTGCAGGGAACAGTGGCAGGATCATTGTAAAGGCTAATAAATCTAAGAGTAATGAGACAAAAACAACACGCACAGTCTTGGAATCATCTTGGCGCTCACTTTCCTTGATCAATGCTTTTTTTGAATTTACAACTGCCATTGTAATTATAAAGATATTCTAAAAAGTACTTGGAAGTGAAGGAAGCGAGGAGACTAGCATTTGAACGCGAAGACAAAAAGGGTTTGGAACTTTCTAACCGGAGTAGCGGCGTCCGTGTCCCTCATGGTAACCCGTTTACACCAGTTGTGAAATCCGAGCGTTTACTATCGCGCCGCCAAAAGTGAAAGGCTTTTTTACTTAACCTATTTCCTTGTCGTCATCTTGTTGAGTTGCTTACGCGCGTCTTGTCGTAGTCCGTCCCGCATCCTCTTTTCCCCAACTGAGCGGTGATCGCCGCCGCCAGGCTTTCTTTCCCCTTTGTATATGTTTTGGCTCGATCAGCTGTTAGAACTGTCGATAAGTCAGTGCTGGCACGATAGGCATAACGATTGCATCGTGCTTTATCGATGAATGTGCCCTCACCAATCGTTCCTACAAACATTAAGGAAGTTTTGTTCAAGCAGATGGCAAGTCGGGTGCTCCTTTCAGATTTTTGTCTTCCCTATTTTACCAACAGCCACACCGATACTCTACTCCAAAGACGATCATTCGTTTAAATCAAAATTACAGGATCCACGAAGAAAATCTAAACGATCCTCGTCATTTTCATTCGATATTTTATAAAAACATTAATTTAATAATGCAGTGCTTGATGCTTTTCTAAACAAACTTATCAGTACGAAAAATGTTTGATTAGTGAATTCAAGTTCAAAATAAATACATACAAAATTATTGCTTCTCATAGTCTTTTCAAGTGCCGGCTAATACGATAAATATTGTTGCTTTTCAATACGATTGATAAGAAGCCTTCTTGTATGCTATATAGCATCGACACGTGCGGCTTTAATTGCTTTTTTCCTTTCTTTTATTATCGTTTAGAATAAGTGAGGCTATTCGGACCTCCCGCCCCCATTATCGGTAGCCAAACGTCCAAGAATGAAAACGCTTTCCCGATAATTTCTGCTTCTATTATTTCTTCATCGTAGAATCCGAGTGCAGTTCACGTCGAAAATACTATCAAATCGTTAAACAAAAACAAACAAAAAAAAAACAATTGAATTTTATGGGAAATTTAATTATGTTATTACTACGTATAGCTTCAATACCCTATCCCATAATTCTTTCTTTTCTTTCTTATTTATAATCCTGCACGATCGAGTGTAATGTAAACGAAAACAAAAAAAAAACAAAAAAATGTTATCCTCTTGATTGTTATTTCAAAGTATGACGACATATTTAACACTTGCTCATGATTCCAGAATTTTTTATGTAAAAAATGAATTATCGTAATTGACGATATTTAATTCGCTCTCTTCGACGTGACTTTAACTGAAAGCTTCGGATTATAATCTAAAGTCCTGCTCGAAAGCGAACAACAAAGGTTATCATCGTTTATAAGAAAATGACATTTCCATGACTGATTTGATAATAAATTTCATTAGCGGTTATGCATCGCGTTGTGCCGAGTCAATTTAATCCTTAAATTTGATTTGTATCAAGTTTCGTTTGTTAATCGTAGCTTATCGAATACGTGAACTTGTGCACATTGTAAATAACTGATTCACAATCGGTAATCAGACGCTTTTTTCCCCTTTTCATATAAATTTATAAAAATTTTGAATCGGTTTGCAAGGATATAAACTGAAGTTTGGGTTACCATTAAAATGTCTTCGTTGCGCATTGTAATTGAAAAACAAACAGCGCAGTTCGAAATGACTAAGATGTTAGATTCGCTTTGAGCGCCAAATCTTGTTGGTTACATGTATAAAGAGCTTTTTAATTTTTCGCACCGAGTCTATTATGTATTGATCGAGTCAAGTAAATAATTCAAAGCGAAAGGAATCTCTTTAACGTGACACATTGCATTCCATTTCTAACGTACGTTGTTTCATAATGGACAGGAAAGTTTTTACTTTTGTCAGACCTACCGGCTGAGTCGAGAAATGTCTTTAAGTTTCAATTGGTGCCGGGAGTCGGCGCCACCGTTGCCGGGGGGGAGCGAAAGACCAACGAAAAGGAAGAAAAAGAAAAAGAGAGAGAGAGAGAGAAGAAATTCGAAACTATCGCTTCCCTCTGCGCAAGTCACACTCGGCCGGAGAGAGTAAGAAAGTAAGCATCCCCGGTAATAACAATACCGGTCGATTGTACGAACGCGTACCCAAGTCCCGATCGCAGCGATGGGAGAATAATGAAATAAAGGAAACGGAGAAAAATAACAGCTAATGCCTCGGAGTGCCAATGTCAGCTTACTGTTATTTAGGCTCCACCAGTGAAGCGAGAAATAGTCCGTGAGACAGAGATAGGGCGTAGGCGAGGGGCGAGGGGGAGGGAGAGAGAGACGAAGGGCGCACCCGTAGCGTATTATATTTTCTGCCGTGCGTCGTGGACTTCCGGCGAGTGGAAGCCGGCGGGAGGAGTGAGAGGGAGAGATCGACACGTACGTATAGTAGATATACGTATGCGTGAACGGGAGCTCGGCGTAGCCGCGCGTGCATGAACGTACGTATACGTATGAGGACGCACACAGCTTTCGTCCACTTCCTCGGCGAACAAAGATCTTTACAAACTTCTCCCGAACTATATAACGTCAATCTAAGAGCGAGAGTATACTAGATCGCTTTGAAAAGCAATGCAATTTAATACCGGCCGGCTCGTTGTGTCCGTGGACTGGATGAACGTGTGCGCAGATGCACGTACTTTACTTACTTGGCTGGCTGCTTTCATTTTATAATAACGCACTTTGTAAATGCAGGCCGATGAATATTTTGTCGAGCTGCGGCGGGAGGAGCTCGACGACGTCCCGTCCGAGCGATCGGCATTCGGCGCTCCCGAGGGAGGACTGGATCGCCGGTCCCTATCCGGCCCCGAGATCGGCCTAATCCTCCCTTTGACTCGATAAAAGCCACGCGCACTCCCGATCGCATCCCGCGATAATGATCTCGTGGATAATTTTCTAAATACGTAGCACTGCTACCGGCTAGCCGCCGGAAACAACATCTGCCGGAACTCGTTCGAATGCCGATTATGCTACTATTACTACGCCGGGATGCCGATTATACCCTAGCTACGGACATTTTCAACAAAATTCAACGTCTCTCGTCTGCCCGCAGGCCCCCGCCGTCCACGACACCGACCTTGCTTGCCCACTCACTCTATCCCTCTCTCTCTCTCTCTCTCTCTCTCTCTCTCTCTCTCTCTCTCTCTCTCTCTCTCTCTCTCTCTATCTCTCGTGGTACTCGTATACCCTCGGTGGCAGACCGGCAGGTAGTCAAATGTGTTGCCTCACCTTTTAACACGTTGGGCCCACTCGTTGCTATTTTACTTGCATGCTTGCACAGACGATTACGACGCTTGCCGCGCCTTTATCAAGCCTTGGCTTCAAACAATAGGGTTGATCGCCCTTCCAATGCTTTCCGCCGTGAAATATTTGCAATCTCCCCAGATCTAAGTCTAAATTTACTTACGGAGAATGAAGCTCACCTTGTCGATTCAAGTGCAAGGCCATTGATCCTCCATTTAACCAAGCTCACTCCGGCTGACCTTTAGTGCTCGTAACCAGCCACCGAGCCAACCAGCCAACCAGCCAACCAAACAGTCGGAAAGGAAGGAAGGAAGGAAGGAAGGATTTAATTGCAAGAATTTTTAATCGTCTGGAAAAGTTGATGGACGGCACGGAAGGTTAGGAAAAAGTACTCTCGACTGCCCCGGCCGATAATGTTATATGTTTCCCGATAATGGGCCCCGGGCGCGCAACGTGTAATCGCAAATAATGGAAAGGAAATAAATGTCGAGGAGTCTGCTTGTAAATGCCGTGTCCGAGGTAATGGCGGGTCATCCGTGCAAATACCGCGGAGCTTGTTTGTTGTTTTATCGTCGAGGAGCCCGTGGATATATACGGCTCTGAAATAAAAAAGCCGGACGGCAGGGGCCCGGATTTAGGGTCGGCCCGGCTACGCGAATCGACCCGAGCAAGGTAGCGAATCGCTAGGAGAGCGGCTCGTTCATCCGCAGGAACAATTAGATATAATCTGTACGTCTCGAGAGTCTGGGGGCGCGCGATGCTGAAAATCACCGAGGAGGAAAAAGTATCGATTTCGAGGTACGCGACCGGCGAGACTGGCGGCCGTGATAAAGTCGGCGTACGTCCACGCGCGGCCGATCCGCCGCAGCAGCGTGGGGTGAGTGTCTGCTATGGAAAGAGGGTGGTTGGGGATGGGGGGATGGGAGGAGGAGGAGCGCACGCACGCGGAGGTACGACGAGGCCCACGATGATATAAAGGCTGCAAAAAGAGTGGAGGTCTGTGCGAGCGGACACATAAGTATCTGTCTATCTAGCTGACGGTGCATCTCACGACCGGGCAAAATGATCCACCGGTCCGAGGGTACCTAGAAAAAGGGCGCATGCGCGAGTTGCTATACCTGGATCCGATTTCGATTGGAGAGCCTGGCCGTCGGGAGTCAGCCGGGCGAAATGATGTAAATTTGAGGCGGAGGTTTTCACCGGGTGCCCGAGCTTACCGTTATGGGATTTCGTGTACCTCCGGCGCTCTCCTTCCTTTCTTCTTTGTTGCTGCAAGCCTCCCGGCCGGCCCCTTCTCTCCCTGTCCCCTGTCCCCTGTCCCCTGCCCGCCAGCCACGACGTCCCTTGCCGCGTCCCGTGGAAGGCGAGCGGATGGATCGTCGTGGCCTCGGATCGCCTCGCGAGAGCGGAGCCAAGGGCGGGGCGGGGGGGGGGCATTGCCAGTGTAAATTCGCCAAATTATTTATGGTGGCGGGTTGAGTTGGCGGGCGTGAGGTCGTCGGCTCGGAGCCGCGGGTCGCCACCGTTCCATCGGGGGAAATACGAGAAAACGTCCGTCCTCCCGCTAGCTGGGCTGAACAAATACCTAAATACCTAGGATTGTTTTTCATTTAGGTCGTCCTGTTCCGGGGGCAGGATCGATTATCCTCTCCCGGAGACACGTGCACGGGGTTGCAAAGCCTCTGGCGGGGTCCTCGCGACTATACGGAGCGTCTACGAAGCGTTGACGGCTGTAATGAAATAAAATAATCAAGGTTCGTCGCTCCCAGGGAAAATAAATGGATTTGTTTTGTTGATTGTCGGCCGAGGGCTGGCCAACACACCCTCGTTTCGCCTTCAGCTTTATTAATGTGATAATGAGGACGGCGCGGGAACGGCCAGGTCGGTACAAAGAATTTCGATATTGGCGTTATCAGGGAGAAGATGTACGCTGCAGCAGAGCCTTTGTCTTGGCGGAGACAAAATGTCAATTCAACGTAAACTGAAGCAGGTCTGGAATGACGATCGGTCGAACGGTTTCGTTATTGGGACGGCATCTTCATAGCTTATTATTATTATTATTATTATTATTATTATTATTATTAATATTATTTATTATTTATTTATTGTTTATTATTTAGGATTGGCTCGCCGGTAGGTATGAGGGTGAGCCGACCTTTAGCGAGAGTCCTTATCTATTTTATGTTATTCCGTACATATGGCAGGGCGCATAATGAGGCCGATAGCCGTCAAGCGGTACTTAACGAGTGGCGTACAAGTGTAAAAAAAAAAAAATAACTAAATAAAATAAAAATAAGCAACAGCTTTCCGAACGGGCGATCGCCTAAAATAACAGAGGAGCACGTTTGTTGTAAGTAGTGACGCCTGGTAGGGTCACTTTTGCCGTCCATTTACGAAACGCGGTTGACAAAGGTCGGTCTGCTGCGGGTGTCTCGAGACGAGTCAGGAGAGACGAAGCTTGTGTCGTTATCCCTCGGCGAGACACGCGTCTCCCGTACGGCCCCACAGCTCCGATGCACTGTTTTTCCTTAACTGGTCAGCGTAATGTTGATTTGCTGGCGAAGGCGTTGATTAACCGCAATTAAGAAGTTACGCGTTATTTCTGAAATTTCTATAAATCTTACTCTCTCGAAAGATTACCGAATCGCCGAAGGTCTGTCCTAATGGACCGTCGCGTTTTATAACAATGCAGCATTAAGTATTTATTATTATACGACGACAACTTGACGATCAGAGATTTTCGTAAGCGATTATATGACCATGCGGATGACGAGGACGTTTGCCTGGTCGGCGGAGGTTGGGAGGGGAGGGGAGGGAGGAATTCTTTCTCGTGTTACCGTGTGATCGATCGATTCACAATCGCAAAGCTAAGGCTGAATACGTTGGCAGGTTAATTGGCTTGCATAATGGTAGCCATTGTGAATATTGTGAGAGCGGCCTGTAAGCTTTTCCCGGTCAAAGTAGAGTGAAATGAGGGACGCCGGGAAAGGCATTGAGGTCGTCTGCGGTCACAGCTCTTAATCAGCGGGGTGTAAGACAAACGAAGGAGACCAGGTCGTTCGAGGTGGGCTGGGGCTAGGTCGTACGGGGGTACGGGGATACGGGGGTACGGAGGGAGTGAGGGGGCGATCGTCATCGATCGATCGGCCGTAACGTACAATTTGTAAAAAGGAATGAGCGAGGGCCGAGGAGAGGAGGTCGCTCAAGGTGCAAAGGTCTCATTAGTCGATTACGTAGGACGGCTTCGGAAGAAAATCCTCGAAACGGAAGGGAGGGAGGGACATGTGTCTCAGTCGTTTCTCCTCTCCTCCCCCGCCGCCAGAAAACGCGAGCAACGTCCGTTCGGTTCGTTGCGATTATTTCGAGGTCCGTCCCTCACAAAAGCTCTTCCGTGGCGTTTAAAAGTCGACGGAAGCAGCAGCAGCGGCAGCAGCAGCAGCAGCAGCAGCAGCAACGTAGCGGCTGCAGAAAAGGCCAACGTGGTGAAACGGACCGAGGAGGAGACGATGGCGACGTTGCTGATGGAGGTGGGAGGGAACCTCGGCTCAGGGAGGAGGGCGAGCGGCGGAGACGCGCGGCGGGGCCGGCAGCGGTTCGACTGGAGCTCCGGTCGGAGTAAGAGGTGGCTGTGGAGGAGGTGGAGGAGGAGGAGGATGGGGAATGGGGTGGGAGCAGGTGGCTATATATCGTAGCTTCAATTTTCGTGAGGGATCGGCGGCGGTGGCGGTGGCGGTGGCGTGGGGGAGGGGGAGGGGAGGAGGCAAGCTGGGCCGATGCGCTTGCCATCTGGGCCCCGAAAAGACGCTCCATACGGTGTGCACGCGTGCGCCCGTGTCGTCGACTCACGCTCTCCTCTGCCCGTAGACTCACCGCCGCCACCGCAGCAACTCGCGCATGATCCGACGACACGAGGTTGCGCGCACTCGGACTCTCCTTTGTCGAATGCATTGCCGGACCCCGTTTCCCGGCTGCACCCACGAGCTCGTTGCCTGGCGTGCCCGACTCGTGCGTCTCGGTGACCGGCCACAGACCCAGCGGCGCTTTAAGGAAAGCGGCGATCCCCATTAGCCTCGACCTGCGACCGCTTTTCCTCCACCCGTCGCTGCTTCCTATATAGCCCCTGTCATGTTATAGTATGCACGGAGCGGACGACCTGGGAGCGGTCGGTCGGCACAATTTCTGCTCCCGACGACGACGAGCGGACTCCCCCTGCTTCTTCTCTCCACACGAGCCCATCATACAGCTCCACTCGGCTCGGGATCTTCGCGATCCCGGACAAATCTCCCTGGCCGATGTTATTAATCGCCGACTCAGCCAAGGATAAATATTATTTCGCGGGCCCCGGCAAAGCTTAACGTACACCACTCCATCCACGGCGATCATTACTCAAACTTTCGAGGCCATTACCAATGGTGACGGGGGTGGGGGGGGGAGGGGGAAGAATTTTCTCCAACAACTGCACGGGACGTACTCAATAGCCACATTCATTTAAACCACGGGCAGAGTTAATCGACTTTGATTTTCAAATGCGGCTCCTCCACTCCCGGACTCCCGGACTCCCGCACTACCGAGCTATTTATTACCAAGGACTCGTCCCACAAAGGCCCGATAAATATTTCCTCTTCTAAACAAACGCGCCCCATCCGTTTCCTTTTACTTTTTTTCTCCTCCTTCCCTACTTTTATTTATTTTTTTTTTTTCTTCATTTTCTTATTTTTATACATATGAAATTATTCTAAGAATCCGCGTGACCCAATAGGAAGCTGTACCTATTCGGAATAACTGAGCTGCTGCTCGCCCGGCGATCTTGCCATAAAAGCACACGAGGTTCGGACAAATATTAAATCGCGCTAAGCGTGCAGGGGGCTTTTTAAGCATTAAGTGCACGAAGCATTTATGAAATAATTGACGCGTATCTGGATGAATAAGTAAGCGAGCCGAGTAAATAATGATATTGGGAGGCTGAATTTGAAAAATGTCGAGGATGCCAGTGGTAAAAAAAAAAGAGAGGAGAAAGGTAAAGGAACGAAAGAGGAGCGAGGGGCTTTATCAGATGAAGAAGTATTAAAAAAGTTGTAAGCAGAAGCTCGAGGAGGCTGGATGGAGAGGAAGATGGACATACTGTGGCTCGAGTCACGTGCGAGTGTCGGCATCGGACTTACGTAATTCAATGAACTGGAGTGACAACAAAGTCGGCCGATTGATTCGACCGATTGATTCGAATCAATTAAAGCAACGCCTGCTGGAGGAAGGGGGCTCCGTTAAATCGTCCCATGTCGTTAAGGATCGGACGGAAAGGACCCTGTAAGCGAAAGTGGGCCCGGGCGATCGTATTTTCGCCAATCTCTATTAGACCGCTCGTCGACCTTCCGGCGAGTCGTGGGCCCATGAAATTCCTGTTTTTGCCGGGGCACAGGTGCTGGACTTTTCACAATAGCCCGCTCCGAGGATGCCACCGGACGACGACGATTCACGCGAATGGCCGCCCCGCTATTCCTCCGCTCGCCTCCCATTATTTTAGTCTGCACTGTTTTACTCTAGGCTGCAGCGGCTCCGATAACACTATGGATTAACGATCTTCCGATCGGATTGCGGGTTAAGGCGCATTGTTATTGCGCGGCCGTAATTAATGCTTACTGGCTCGGCTGGTAATTGGGGGACGGGGGGGGGCAAGGGGACTTCTCGGGAAGCCATTGATTTCATTTCGGAATAACGTCTCGGAGATGCCGAGTCTCTGCATCGTTATGCAACTTTTTATCCATTGAATAAATCTTTGGCATTATAATGCTATTGACGCAGCTCGTCCGGGCATTACCCCCATGCCACCCTGCCCCCCCCCTTTTTTTTCAACGTAGCCTACTTAATTAGTTACCCTTTTCTCGGCATTTTATAGCTCGATAGCCGTGATGAAATTAAAGAATCTCGAGGTGCGATTGAAATAATTAACAGATTACGCAGTAAATCGTAACGGAGCCAATATGAATAAACATAGTTGTCCGTAAGGCCCGTCGCGCCCGATGGGCCCCAGTTGTTCGTTTGCCGTGAGAGCTTAAGGCAAGAGCCTTGTTGGGATGCGTGCGCGGTTATTGGGGTTATTGGGAAGGAATTTCAAGTCGATGAATCGGTTCTCTTTAAAATGGACAGGCTACCGTAGAGGAGGAGCGAGGACGCTCGAACAAAGGGTCCCGCGATGCGGGGAACTGGGTGACGCACTGCAGGATAGGAGGACGTACCTGTCCTCGTCGAAGAGCAATTGCCGGGGGTAAATGTCGAGAGGGTGAGAAGGAGCAGAACATCGAAAGGCGCTCCCGGTTCTCGATCGATTGCTAGGGGCGAAGAAGAAGGTAGCGGGAACTTAGCGGCTGTTTTCCCGGGTCGTGCTCCGACAATGGCCCCGGGTGTCGTAAAAGCGATTGAGAGCTTGTCAGGCGCGTCCCGCGAGCGAGCCAATGAAATTTACGAGGCAAGGATCGCTCCCGCGCACCTAGGTCTAACGCAACGACGCACGGCATCCGGGCGAGGAGCGCGCAAGCCTCTGCCGGCGTCCCGACGTCCATTGTCGTAGCCCGAGTCCAGGTGTGCCCAAGGAGGCAATGTTTGTAAGACGCGAGCGAGGACCGCAGCCGGCCTACTCTCCCGTAGGTATGCAAATATAACCGGCCGTTCTCGGAACGCCCTGGAAAACCCAAAAGTGGTGAGAGGATTTTCCACCGATTGAAGGTAAGCAACAGGCGACACGGAGAAGCGACACGTGCGGTTTATTGGCGGGGACCGCGATCGCGATCGTAAACACGTTATTCTCTCTCTCTCTCTCTCTCTCTCTCTCTCTCTCTCTCTCACGCTCTACCTATAGCAGTAGCCCAGAGGGATCGAGGGCGGAGAATAGTGAGGGAAGATTAGCCCTAACCCCTGCAATCGGAAGGTAGTCGTCCTGCTTGTGCGAGTAACGAACGATTGCTCTCACCTTTAATTCCTAGGTATTTAAAAACGAGGCTTATCGGCAGTAGCGCAGGTCGTTTGTTCCATTATTATTTCGGATAGAAAAGACCTCGCTGAGCCCTGTTCGTGCTCATAGTGAGGGAAAAAAATAGCGGCTATCCATTAGGAGGTAAAGATATTTATTACCTAACAGCGATGGCAACGCGTCAAGCGTTAATTAGACAAGAGTCCTCCTCTTTCCTATTAAAATCAAAAACCTTAATATGTAATGAAGTTATTGGCAATGATTTGGCAGCTTATAAAACATTCGCCCGAGTGAGTTAAAAATAGGCGCTCGAGAGCCTTGGGATGCCATTAGAAAGAGATGAGAAAGGAAGGAGAGGAGGTGCACGAATCTCTGCCCTTTAAAATAACATCCCCTCTTTACCTGCGCTTAAGTTTTAATGGCGAGCGCTCCAAGCACAAAAGAGATATAAAAATCGAAAATATACAGCCCCGGGGGTACAACAGCCTCGGAGGCGTCGGGGAAAACTTTTACTCCGAATTTCTCCGAGTCTATCTTTATTGCGCCCGATGGTTCGGCTAATTTTTTCCCTCACGCTTCGTATGTTATTTGGCCCCCAGGTTGTTAGGGAGCTATCTCTGCACTGAAATAATATCGATAGGCATTGGGAAGTATCGATTTATCGTAGCGATGGGCAAATATACAACATTGTAGCGGTGCAACGAGGTGAAGACCCAGAGACCCGAGCAGTACTTGCTTACAATTATGGAAAGGACTGGTGGAAGAAATGGGTGGCGGTCGGTCGGTCGGACGGCCGGCCGGTCGGCTGGCTTTCGGCTGGCTTTCGGCTGGCTTTCGGCTGGCTTTTGGCTAGGGGGTGAAGAGCATCGATGCGTGGCGTCGGGGCGGCGGGGGAGTCCGGTAGCCTGGGGGAAAAAGGGATGGGCAGCACTCGTTCGAAATAACCAAGTGTTTCGGCAAAGGCAGCTTAATTGCCGTTGGCCAAAGTTGTGGGAAAAAAGTCGAAAAAAGCCCGTGTAAGTGATGGGGGCGGCTATCGGGGGGGGAGGGAGGGAGGGAGGTAGTGAGTAAGTGAGTGAGCCCAGGCCAAGGCAGAAATAAAGCAGTCCGCGAATAGTTTGCAAAAACGTCCGGCACCGAGGACGAGGATGATGAGGCGAAGGCGACGCGCGCGTATTCGTGTTCCGACGCCATATAACCTGGCGCGCGCCGCCACAAAGAAAAAAGAAGCGCACGGTGGCGGGAAATGGAAGAGAAAGAAAGTAAGAAAAGAGACGGAGGGAAAGGTGAGGGAATACGAAGAAACGCGAGGCGAACGGTCGACCGGGCGGTGGTAGTAGGGTTGCCCGGCAGGGCGGGAGGGAGAGAGGAGGGGGTGTGTGTGTGTGTGTGTGTGAGCGGGGCGGCGAAGGGCGGGAGGGAGGGAGGGAGGGAGAGCGAGAAACGAGCGCGTGGCCGTCGGATCGACCGACAACCGACGTCGGGCAGATGCGCGCGTAAGCGCGTGCAGCTGCTCTTCTCCTACAAGTGGTGCTCAATCATCCCCCTTTCCTCCACCTCGAGCCCGACCCGTCCCCTCGCCCCGCGTATTCCTTGACGCGTTGGCGCGCGTGCGGACACGCGCGCGCTCTGCTCTCGGGCCCACCGCGAACTTCTCCATAGCTTTTCCGTCTCGGGGAAGGCCCGGACTTCCTGGAAGCGGCCAGAGCCGAGGCATCGGTACGGCCCGAGCTTTATTGCCCCGGTTTGCCAATCCCGACGCAATCGGCCGAGAGGCCGGCAGGAACCTGGCCTCCGGATGCCCACCTTACGCGCGAGGAGCCTTCCGATTACGAGGAAGCGAGGAGAGGACACCTGCGAGGTGTCTCTTCGCTCCCCCCGGCCACGGGCCAAGGAAATTTCTGACAAATCTTCTCTGACACGGCCGAGCCCTTGTTTACGGCCACGTGCTACCTCTCCTTCACCGCTACCTTTTTACAATCGATACCTGCCGGCCAAAGTTGGCGGCACCTCCACCCGTTGCCGAGGATTTTCAAGTGCGCCGGACTTGCGATATCACTGCTCCGAGAGGCTGAGATTCTCCGAAAGAGCTTCTCACTCTTCGTACTTCGTACTTTCATCGCTCGAGATAATGACTCGTCAGGTCACCTTACGCCTAGCCGAAAGGAACCCCTGCGCCCCACCCCGCCCCGCAGCATTTAGTCATTTTCTAATCAAGTGAAGGACGAGCTCGAAGTACTTTTCGGGGACGGTGATGATAAAAAGAAGGCGTTTCGAGTAGCGATCGATACCTTCCCTCGCCTCATCTTCCTTGCCCTCGTTAATATTGTACACTCGGAAAATCATTACGGGAAGTATATTTCTGTGTAGGATACTTTTCTTTATACCCTTACGCATATGGGGATAAAATCGCCTTGCCTCGTGGAGCCCTGACTATTCAAGTTCGTAATTACGTTAAATTGTCGCAAAAGCGATGAAATTCTAATAACGAGTTATTATTTAGTTTCATCGACTGTCCGCGCCACTGTATTAATGACAAATGGTTAGGAAAATAAGCTCATCCGTGATTTCGAGGACCGTTCCTGAATCCATAAGCCTTTAGTCGCTTATCGATTTAACAAAAGTATGTTAATGTTATTTAATGCACGCTTGAAGATAATACAGGAGCAGGTCAAGCCAACGTTAAGTCCGCATTTATTAGGCTCAGAAATATCGTTACGTATATGTATACAGAGTGAGGGAGAGAGAGAGAGAGGGGAGGGGAGCCATTACGAATATTTAACTTGGAAAGGTTCTTGTTACGAGCCAATCAAGTGTACGTTAGAGTAAGAGAGCAGCGACCTTTAGGGCCAATACTGGGGAAAGGTGGCACTGAATTAGCGAATGTCAATAATAATTATTTCTTTTACAGGAGCAGGGGTAAAAAACGCGAGGCTCTTGTAAGAAAGACAGATGTAGGGAGTAGGGATTAGAATGCCCTTCTGGATTATTGTATTAAAATTATCGTTCTAGGGAAGAGCAATTTTTTCACATAATTTTTTTTTTTCATTGTGTAAAAAACAAAATCTTTGCAATAATTCTGTAGAGACTCGAGCTAGGAAATGCTACGGGGTATTATTACAAATAAAGGAGGCAGAACAATTATTTTAAATACTTGACCGAGCTGAAACAAGGTACAATAAATATTTCATACAAAGGATGGTCTGGAAACGGTATGCCGCCGTACCGAAGATAAAAATAATTCTAAGATATGCTCGGCTAATCAGCGACAATATAGGCTATATAAGTAGGAAGAGCAAGGGAGGTGAGAAGGAAAAGCGGGGAGGAGTAAACGTCGATCCGGCTCGGATGACTCACTCGCAGGAACGTTAAAATTCACGAGTGAGAGGGTGAGGGAGAGGGAGAGAGAGAGGATCGATACACGTAATGGATTAGGCCGTGGCGGAGAGTAAGTAGTAGCCGATCGCGCGGGCGAATTCAATGAAAATTTTCTCAAAAAGGCTGGAGGAGGGAGGGCTCGAAATTGCGACGACCCCTCAGGTCTCCCGGATCGGCGACAGCGGCAACTAAGAAAAAAAGCGGACTGCTCCGCTGGCCGTCCACGTGGCCCCTCGCCCTTATACGAAACGAGCCACGGTCCGTGATACGGTTTCAGAGGGGTTATTGGGGATCGATTTTTCGAATCGCGGACACAGCGGGACTGCCAACGACGACGATGATTACGACGACGAGGACGACGAAAAGTGCGGGGAATCAGCCGAGCGGATGACGGCGACTCGACGACAATCTCGGGGCTCCATTGTGTCGAACCGAGGCCTTCCTTCTGCTCGGGCCCCGTTCGGCCTTTTCCTCCGCGATTACGCAGCAGCCAGGAATGCCGGAGACGATTACAACGCGCGACGCTCACCTCGGATCGAGGGAGAGCCGCGAGTTCCCGGATCATCCTGATAAGGATGACGCATGCGAGCGACGGCGGGGCCACTGCCCTTGGGTACGTACGCGTTCGGGAACGCCTCGCGTCGACCTGCATATTTATAAACACGGCCGGGGAGCACGAGCGCGACCTCCGGGACGTTGAATAGTCCCGCGAATCCGGGAGCCGCGCTAGATCGGGGGATGGGGGGGGGGTGGTCGACGACGGCAATCAAGGCTTAACATTAGGTAGTAAGCGAATGGATGCGAGAAAGCGGGTGGGACCAGAGTCCGTTGCCTCTGATCCACCAGTCCCGATCCGTCAAAGGATGCCGGCATGGACGGACGTTGAGCAAAAGAGACAGAGAAGATAAAAAGAAAAAGAAAATGTTATTTTCCCTCGTTAAGGGTGACCGGGGGCCGGCGGCGGACGGGGAGGACGCGCGCGCCTTTGTCTACGGAGCGCACGCGCACTTTTCCAGCCCCGGATAAATCAGTTACGGCCGTTACGCGCTTGATCTCGCACGCGGCCTGCCGAGGGTTATTGGGGTTGCTCTCTCCCGCCGGGGGATGGCGTACGCGTAAAGTGACCCCGATTTCGGTCTACCTGCTCAGTGGCTCTAGGACGGGGCGGCTCGGCCGACAGCTGATACGTTTTTGGCGGGATTTTCAGCGACAAAGGAGGGAATGATCGCGCTCGGCGTACTCGTATTTATTTACTTTGGCCCGCGCGACTTGGTCCGATATGCCAATAAGCCTCTGCTCTGCCATAGAGGAGAGCCGTAAACATGTGACTATCGAGGCTCGCGTGCGTCCGTCCGTGCCGATGCGGCGCTGTCCTGTGTCGGTTCGTCGGTTCGTCGGTTCGTCGGTTCGTCGGTTCGTCGGTTACTACGGACTGACCGGGGCGACCGGGGCGACCGGGACGACCGGGGTGGGAGGGCCGGTGGTTGTGGCTCACGGCCGAGCGAACGTTTGCTCTCGCAAAGGCTCGGGTCGCGTAATGCATCGCGGCCTTTTGTTGGATTTTTATACGAAGTGCATGTTTTCCGAGAGCCGTGACATGACGGACGTGTCGGCCCGCGCGAATTATGAAATAATAAGGCGGCGCGCGCGACCGGATTTCGGTCCTTTTTGTCCGTCGCGCAATATCACCTTGAGCATTTCTTTTCATATTTAATCCAGACAATGAGGCCTGCCTTTCAATCCCGATCGCCGCTGCTATGCCAGATTGCTCGTATCCCCGTCCCTCCTTCATTCCCTTTCGTTTTCTCTCTCGAAGCGGCTCTCGAATGCACTGGGATGCTCTCTATGCGCTCAAGGACTTTGTCGTTATTTCCGTAGGCGCTCGTTACCACCATACATTTGCAGGCGTTTACGCGCGACTAGAATTACATTGAAGATCTAATATAATCTATGCAGGGAGTGCACAAGGTCGCTACGACGATTCGCTTCTCCCGTACCGATACCAATTCGTCCACTGCCAACCAATGCAGGATATCCACCCAACGTTTTGGCTGCTTCAGGAGATTCGGTCGCCTGTCCCATGACGCCGCTACACTTACGTACAGCGATTATGAGAATTTGGGGTTATTTCAAGCCACGTGCCACGGGACAAACGGAAGACAAGCTGAAATTGAAAAGATCCATGAAAAGTTTATATAAAAGCGTCAAGAGAAACGTCGTGTCGCGTCCCGAAAAAATTTTCTATACGGCTAAATACGGCTAATAAATGCAGCGGCTCAAAACTTCTCCTTGTAAATATGGTTATTGGGGAGGAGCGTTATAAGAGTGGCCAGGTATTATATTCCCGGTGCATGTAACGTGGTTTTCGGCATTTCCGAAGCACGGCGAGCAGTCGAGGAGCGTGAGTTAAGTTAATACAGCGAGGGAGTTGTCGGCGTCGGCCGCGAGACTGACACGTATATGAACCAGCTGCGCTCGAGCCACATTAGGCGCACACCGGCCCGCAAGCTCGTACCCGAGGTAGGCCGTTTCCGAGCGTAGCCCAGTGTCCGATGTAGCGGATACCGGTTTCTTCACTACCAGTTCTCGAGGCACTCGAAGCCTAGCTATCCTAATAGCCCGTCATCGCCAGAGGCTCGTGTCCCTCTTATAGGTTCTCATCGGCCCTCCGTCGAATGTGGATCATCAAGAGCCAGGGAGAGTAACGCGCACGGCCTATACGTAGTCGAAAGCTCTAGACAAGCTCTAAGAAGGATCTCAGTGGGAGTTTAGGCGGCAAGGAGTTTAGGTAATGGGATAAGGCGAGCCCGTGCGCTTGTCCCTTTCCATTGGCTAAAGGTGTTAGTAGCGGTGATGGCGGCGATGATGGCGACGGCGGTGGCTACGGCGGCTACGGGCCTCTCGGGCCCCAAAAGCAATAAAGAGAGGGGCGAGCTCGTCGCGAGCAGCAGTTCGCCAATAGACGCCCGACGTGGCTCTTGTATTCCGTACTCTAGCGGATGACGCCCACGCGGCAGTGCCGACGCTGCGACGCCTCGGGCCCCCGCGTCCTTTACCGGGTCTCTGGTAGAGGGGGATGATGACGATAATACTTGTGTTGTGTGCGCAGCCGCCTCCGGCTCTCCTGCTACTCCTGCGGTTGCTGCTGCTGCTGCTGTTGCTGTTGCTGTTGCTTTTCTTCCCTTTCATCCACGCGGTAGAGTTGTTGTAGACCGAAGATTAGAGGAGTCTGAAGCCTCCTACGTGCGCGCTAAGTAGAAAAGAGATAGAGATAGAGAGAGAGAGAGAGAGAGAGAGAGAGAGAGAGAGAGCTCGACGCTGTACGAGAGACAAAAGGAGCCGAGAGAGTATATCCGCCAGGACTACATACAAGGACGTGTGCGTCGCACCACTCCTTTGTCCGGGCGCCCACGTGCGCGGCCCCATCGACGAGGTAAGTGTCCCGGGCTCGGTACGCGAGTGCAGCGACTCCGCGAGTGCACTTACTGTGATCCTGATTCGATGAGTAAGGTACGACCTCTTCCAGGACTCTTCTCCCTCTTCGGCCACCCGCCATGCCCTCCATCGCACCCGCGCCAACTCTCTCTCTCTCTCTCTCTCTCTCTCTCTCTCTCTCTCTATCTATCTATCTATCTCTCTCGACCACCAGCCACCAATTAATATTCTAAATGCAAATTCTACTCGTTCACAATGCTCTGATAATGCAGCTGCAATTTAAGGCTATTCGAGATTAAGAGCCTGATACGGACATGGATTGGTGGGCTCGCTTACCTGCGGACACATTAGTTTTACCGATTCGATTTCTCTCCCACCGAGCTTTTATCGAGCCTCTCGCTAAATATTTACTTCTTCTCTTAATGCACGTAATATCAGAGATTGCAATCGTTGCTTTTTACGTAAACGATCCTCCGGTTCCTCCCGGTCTCTCGCGTCTCACCTTTACTGACTGACTAATGCGACTCGGTCGGACGGATATGAGCTGGAAGCGAGAAAGGTGTACTTACTTTCTCGCTTCTCTCAATGCCGTCTCATTTCACGTATCCCGTAAGCTTTTCCTTTACATATTAAATATCATTATTAATCGGCCTGTTTCCGCTGCCAGTTATAATCCACGTTGATTTAACCGTAGCCTAACCTACCCCCTATACCCCCCTGCCACCCTACCAGCCTACCAGCCTACTGCCAAGCCGCTTGACGCTAAAAATCGCTGATATCGAGTAGCCGGCTTCTAATGCTCGGAGGCATTAGCCCGTGCGCATTATTGCTGAATATAGATTGGATCGCATTATCGCCGGCAATATTTCTTCCTCCTTTCGTGTCTCGAGTAGTCGGCTTTTCAGTTTCAGCCTCGAGAGAAAGTGTGAAAACGCCTGGTAGAAACTTTTACGCTTTTTATAGACATTGTGTCGGTACGACGAGGAGTAGGAAAAGAAGGATCGAATCGCGTACGCTTTGTTATTTTTATTATTAGTATTACTTGATATTACCGTAATGATTGCAATTATTATGCAACTTGACGCACGAATGGATAAGGAGGTGCGGTGCGCTCATGCGCCCGAACAGAAAATTAGCGTGGTGGAATGTGTTAAACTGCTATGCTTACATTGTACACATCCCGCGTCGTCATTGCATGTTGATGATCCTTGCTCTCCGTCAAAATCAAGCAAATTTTATCAAGCAATCGTGGAGAGCTGGTGTCGTTTTACTTATTTTTTTGTCCCCTGCACTCTTCCTACGTTCTGCATCTGTAGTAGTATTGTTTTTTTGTTTTTTTTTAATAATAGTTTATAGATGTTCTATTGAATGCTAAATAACGGTGATTATTATAATTTTTCTTTGGAACTGGAATGAGCTTTGACATCCGTTTAATCAATTTCAATTAGTTCTCTCATTAATGTACATTACTTCATAATACTTCTTTTCTTTTCATTACTTTATTAATTTGAGCTTGTCGCGGGGAATACAATGCTGTTATTCTTCTTAGTCGCGTTAGAAAACTTGATTTCCCAAAAAAATGATTTTTTTTGTTAGTGCTAAACGCTTATTTTAATATATTTTTCATTTCAGCCCTATGACCATTGTATTTTTTGCATTTCGAAATGCCTGTGATTTGGTAAATGGGTAAATTATTGGCGCTGGATTAGTAATGCATGGAAAGAGAGGGAGAGAGAGAGAGAGGAAAGGGAAAAAAATATAAAAATAACGCGCCTTAAAGAGAAAACACGACCGAAAGAAATATGGGGGTCAGTCAGAATGAGAGGCGTATTTATAAAATATGCGCGAAAGAGGGAAAGGAATTAAACAATGATATAAAATGTGCTGACTAGCAGTGGCGGTGGATGAGGCAGAGGTGGTGGTGGCGATGGAATAGCAAGTATTGCCGGAGGATTCGAGTGACTACATTTGCGCTCTCAATCGATCGTTTTCAAACAAAAACATCGCCATTTCTTGCAATCGGTAACAAAGAAAGCACGCACCCGCGCGTGCGTGCGGCTTCAGCGATGGAGAGGTTTTGGCGGCGGTGGCAGCGACGGGGGGGGGGGCGAACAACAATCAGAGCAAGAGAGCGTGCGAGCGCGTGAGTGAGAGAGAGAGAGCCGCGTCCAAGTTCACGTCCACGTCGACGTAGTAAAAAGAACACCCCCGGAGAACGATTATTCGATGCCTGGCTAATAATGTGATTATGGCGCAGTTACTACGAATCACCCTCGATCGTTCTCTCGGTCGGCTCGGTTTCGGGGTGAAAAGGGACGAAGGGACCTTGTGCGAGCGGGTCGTTGTTTGGTGGTGCGCGCTCGCGGCGGAGGGGTGGATTATTTGGCTGTGGTGGTGGCGGTGACGGTGGTGACGGTGGTGACGGTGAGGGCGATGGTGGTGGTTGTGACGAGAGAAGGTATCGTCGGTAGGCATGCGTGTGGGTACACGCGCGCGGTTCCGGGTGGAGGGAACAGCGGGGCAAGGACGCCGGCGCGTGTGCGTGCGAAGGGGTCGGTCGCGCATCATCTGCTTGCCGGGGAAAAACACGATCTCGACGGGGTGGATGGGCAGAGGAGGGGCGGCGAGGGAGAAAAGCGCGCGCTGCTTATTTACCCGCGCGATTCGTCGTCGGGGTTTTTGGGGTGACGGGGGAGGGGCCGAAGAGGGACGTCGAAGCGAGTCGACGGTGGTCGGCGCTCCTCGACGCTCGGCGCGTAATCGAACGGAGCGGGGATAAAGGGAGCGGCGGCGCTATTCTTCACGCAGTTTTCGGACGGCTCTTCGTTGGTGAAGGCCTTGTCGGCTCAGTCGTTCCTCGAGCACCAGCTTATTACCTTCGCAGTAGTAGTACTTCGACGCGTGCTTCTGGTTACTGCCGTGACTTTAATTATTTACGCGCTCCTCGCGTGCACTTCTGTGGCTAACTTTAAATTTTTCAACGACTCGCTCGTTGTGTCGTTACTATATATATATATAATACCAGGTACACACGCACTCTCTCCTCTCTCTCTCTCACACACACACTCACTTTTCTGCCCGTCTATACTCGGAGACGACGTTCATCCGGAGACACGCACTCGTACGTTCGGTCACGTGGGAGTGGGTCGACACCGCGACTCGGTAACGACGAAAATCTCGGCTTCAAGAGGACCGTGAACGCGCCTCTACCTACGTGCCAGGAGGATTAAAAGTCGTCGTCGGCGATGGTAATTGGCGTGGAAGGGCGCCGTTCCTAGAAACGTCGGGCGCACACACGAGAGCGCGTTCGCCTGCTTTTGTTCTTTCCTTGTACATCTGGCTTCGTGGGCCAAAACAAAGGAGGGAAGGAGTAGTAGGACGGCGGCGATGACGATCAAGTGACGACAACACGGGCTCGCCGAAGGGGAGGCGGAGTTGGAGTGAAAAGGCAAAGAAAGGCGAGCGACGACGAAGGTAATAAGAGAAAAAGACCGGGCCGGGCCGAGTGGTCCCGTCGTAGTTGTAATAGTTACATCACGCGTTGCGTTAATGAGGAGCGCGCGGTATGTAATGACGATAAAAAAGTACATACGATATCGCGGAGTATATAATAAAGAAAATGATAGGACATGGGGATGTGAGTAGTGGAAGGTCCCTTGCAAGAGGCACGCGCGCCCGTATTATTTCCGACATTCAGAGTATGAAAGTGAAAAAAAGAGAAGTGGCCCCGAGGAGAACGCGCGCGTGTATATGCTGCGCTGAGTCGCGCGCGTGCGCTCGAAAGAGGGCGAATGCCTGTGTGTGTGTGTGTGTTTGAGAGAGTGCGAAAGAGCGAGCAAGTGAGGAAGAGAGAGAGAGAGAGAGACGAGCGGTGCCCGGAGTGCCCCGCATACGGGCCTCCTTGGATTTAGAGGCTGGGAGTCGTTCAAGGCCATGTCGCGGAGAAACGAAACGAAACCTCTGCCGGATTTTTAGGGACGACAGCAGCGGTGGTACCAGCGGGTCGTTGCTGCCACACTGCCCGCGGGATCATCTCTTCTTTGTGTGCTGCGTCTATGGTGGGGCAGCGGCGGCGGCCTCGCATTCATCTCTCTCTCTCTCTCTCTCTCTCTTCTCTCTCCCACCCCTACCGCCCGCCCTCATAGTTCGGCTTTCTCTATTCGACTGAGGTCGCCGCTGGTCCGTCAATTTCGGCTCTTCTTTCCTCATCTTGGAAATCGTGCGAGAGGATGGCGAGGGGGATTCTTCCGGAAGGCCGCAATCGGCGTCGGCCTCGTTCCCTCGAGCCCCACCGACACAATTACCTACCTACCTACCTACTAAGCGGATAGATGGATAGGATACCAAACTGCGGCGGCGGCAACATTTCGCGCGCATTTCTACCCGTTCTTCCTTTGTTTTTGTTTTTGTTTTTGTTTCTTCCCTCCCCTCGCCATAGCTGCTCGCCTTTTTAAGGTTATCTGGCTTGGTCGGGCTAAAGGGTTTGGGAGGGATGGGAGGCTCCAGCTGCTCCGGACTTAAATAAAGTTATCCATTTATCTCTTAATTCAGTCGTGTCCTCTCTTCTTTCCTCTCGTGCTCTCATTCTTTTCTCCTCCATACCGTAGCCGCTCGCTCGCTCCCTTGTCCCTCTTGCGGCGGCCGTTACTGCTGCCTGTACTTGTTACATCCCCCTCCCGCCCCCACGACCTTCGTCCCCATTCTCCCCATCTACGCGCCGTGCTCTTATCCACATGATCCCCCTCCCCTATGCCCCTCTTTTCCTTCCAACAGCCGCCCCTTCATCCGCCGATCGTCTGTCCCAGCCGCAGTCGCTCCCTTCCTCCCTCCCTCTCTTCTTTTATTTAGCTTTACCCACCAGTCGTTCTTTGTCGTCGTCTCTATCGTTGCGTTCCTTTCTCTCCCTCCCCCCTCTCTCTCTCTCACGCACACACACACACACACACACTCCCGTCTCCGTCCGTCCAGACGCCCCCGCAGCTCCGCATAAGCGGCGGGGCGGGCGATGCACGTGGCTAACTCAAGATTAAGGACGACGAGGCGTCAAAGTTCTCGCGCGTCCATTGGCCGAGAGTCACGGTACTAACGTCGTTGTAGCTTTTATCGAGCTCGAGTCGGGAAGATAAGGAGATATGATAATAAAGGCGCGAGGAGGGCCGACGATATATGTCTGCGGGCTGCCTTGGCTATATCGCCTCCGGATACGTGCGGCCTCGCGAATACCAAATTAATTCTGCCGGAGAAACGAGAGAGAGAAAGAGAGTCTAGCACAAACACTGCTCTCTCTCTCTCTCTCTCTCCTCCCCCGCCCTGCCAGCGTTGGCTGCTGCTGTGCCCCTCTTTCTCACGAGGGTCGTGGGCACAACGGCCGAGACAGGGACGGCGGCTTAGCAAACGGCTGGGGGGTTCTTCTCTTGGTGCGGTTGTTGTCTCGCTCGCTCTCATTATATGCTATCCGTTGCGACTGGCTGGCTGACGGCGGCTGCTGCTGCTGTTGCTACTCCTTCCTTCGTACTCTCTGCCCCCGAGCCTCACAAACGTAAGAGAAAGAGAACGTCGGTGGCCGGCCAGGCGGACCGGGAGAGAAGCGTGTTAGGGAAGAAAGCCGACGACGACGACGACGACTATGACTATGATGAGGAGGACGACGACGAGTGCGTGCTTGCGGTTGCCCTCCGCTGCTGCTGCCTTTGCCGAAGTATGACAAATTGGTCAGAAAGTAAGACAGAGACTGAGCAAAGCTTAGAGAAGAACAGTAGTAGTAGCAGTAGTAGCAGTAGTAGTAGTAGTAGCAGTAGTAGTAGTAGTAGTAGTAGTAGTGGTAGTAGTAGTAGTAGTAGTAGTAGTAGTAGTAGTAGTAGTAGTAGTAGTAGTAGTAGTAGTAGTAGTAGTAGTAGTAGTAGTAGTAGTAGCAGCGGAAGCAACACAGCCTCGCCGACGAGAGTACGAGTGTAGTCCACCACATCGTCGACGTCGTCACCGTTCTTGAGCTTCGAGAAACGCGCGCTCTTGTGAGTAACAAAGACGAAGAGTAAAAGAGAGCAGGCCAAACAGCGGGCCACCGAGCAACGAAGTAGTACGGACGCAGAGCTACGGAGTACTACGAAACACGTGCGTGTGTGGCCTCTCCTCGTATGTTGCATGAAAGATAGGCCGAGATCGGTGGCAATGTTTCGCTAAAGCTTTGACCCTCAATATTGCACTGGTCCCGGCCTATCGAAGTGCACTAGTATCATCCGGCCATACACACGCACGCGACCTCGTACGCACAAAGGCATGCAAAACAAATAGCAGTCACGCAGACGACACGTATACGAACGGGGAGTCGTGAGAAGAAGGTCCAGCAGCAGCAGTAGTCGTCGTCGTTGTCGTCAATGCGGTCAGTCAGTTGGGTCGCCAACTGTTGTGCAACAATAAATAAATATATATATATATAAATAGTTAACCGCTGACATCGTCGTCATCGAGGAGAGCAGCAGTCTCAGGGGCTTGGACAGGCAGGGACGATGGCACATTTGTGAATACGACATCAAATTGCACTCGTCCCGGCCTGCCCAAGTTGCCCTCGTATTTATCATCAACCAAGTTGGCAATGAAAGCGGGAAGGGAAGGAAAGAAGACTGTGACACGACCGGCGGGACAGAATAATTAGCGGGGAGAAACGAGCAGTCGCCGACTATGTTTCTATTACTTTCTGCTCCATGTTAAAAACCGACGAGAGAGAGAGAGAGAGAGTGACTGCGCGGAGGAGGGGAAATTTCATGAGTCGCCGGTACAGCGAGCACGTGTCCGGCCTCCCAGCGACATCGGCGCCCTCGACAATGTCAAATATCGATTGAAAAATGACCGTTGAGCAAGCGTCACGGGACGCGTCGTCTACCTCTCGCTCGTCGCGCGCTTGTACATTTTTTAAACCAACAGCAGCAACGGCTTCGTTGTATTTGTTGTGCAAGCCGGACTCTCCGAACTCCTTCCCCCCATTTAGTTCCCCGCGAGTGTTTGTTATCGAAGCGATTCGATGCTTAAAAAATGAAAATATTGTCCCCGGACGACTGCGAACCGATAACCGTCTTTTTCTGGAAACCGCCGAGTGATGCGCGCCAACGTGAGCTCGATTTTGATTATTTATTTCTTACCATCTGCCTTCCTTCCGTATACTACTACGAGCTTTCTCTCTCTCTATCTCTATCTCTATCTCTATCTCACTCTCACTCACTTGCTCAATCTTTGGCTCGCACGGCTCGGCTCGGCTCGGCTCGGCTCGGCCCAGCTCGGACTCAGTCTCTCCGTAACCTTCTTGCCTAGAAAGAATTACGTAAATTAATAAGGAAATTAAGTGGAACGGCCAATGCTGCCGGCATTCCTAGTTACACGATGAAAAAAAAAAAACTTTTTAAGACTATCGCCAAGAACTGCTGTATCTGGTATTCTTCGCTGCTGCTGCTGCTGCTGCTGCTGCTGCTGCTCTTACGTACTATTCTCTCTCACTCCCCGTAGCTCGAAACCACTAGTATAATAAGCACTGAAGCCGCGTGCGTCCTCCTCCGCCGCCGCCTCCTCCTCTTCCACTTCCTCTCTTCTCTTTGAAACCTTTGTGTTATTATTGGGAAGAATGGCCAGAGGCCGGAGAGGAGGAACGTCGTGTAAGTTTTCAATTTTATAAACTCGATGTTTTTCTTGTAAACTCACCGTCCACGTTTATCTACATTTATATTCCGTAATGGTATCATTCGACTGGGAATGGAATAACGATGGCTCATTTTCTTATACGATTCCCCGCCCCGAGCGTGTATGTAGCTTAAAAATCTCATAGAAACGAGCTTTGGTGCCGTGCAAGAGGGAGTGGAGAGAGAGAGAGAGAGAGAGAGAGAGAGGAGCGAACCCGCCCCAGCCTCGGACCAGAGCCTCTGGAAGAACAGCAGAGCCAGCAGCCCCCCCCCCCTTTCATCCCTCTTTCCTTACTCACCGCGGGCTGACGGACTCTGGCGGGCGTTAATAATTAATAAGGCAAAAAAAAAGTAGCAGCGGTGGTGCCTTCTCGGTGCTGCTGGTGGAGGAGCTCAAGGGGGTAACTACTATGGAATATCCGGGGTTAGGGTGGTAGAGGGGTGTGAAAGGACCTCGACGAGCGGCAGCAACAGCAGCTTTTCATCCCTTCGTAAGGCCGGTCGGCACTATGTGCGTGTTGCGTTCGGTTCTCCCTTCTGCACGCTCTCATTGTAATGCAGATTTGGACAGTGTCTCTGACCGTCGTCAGTACAAGCTCGTCTGTGAATTAATGGTGCGCGCGCGAACAAGATTTCCGGCGTCGTGGGAACGTCGTCGGCCGCAGAGAGACCCGAGAACGCCCGGCCGCCCGCTCGCTCGCGCTCTCTTACTTTTCTTTGTACGCCGGCCAGAGATCGCTCTCTGTTCCTTTTTTTTTTTTTTTTTTTTTTTTTTTTTTTTAATACCTCCTTTTTACCATCCTTTTTCTTTGCCGGTTCTCCTTACCCCGGAGGACTTTGTCCGCGGGGGTACGATGTTTGAAAAGTCTGTTGAAAGCGGAACTGATTTTCTGTAAACTATTTCTTCTTTTTCTCTTTTTTCTTACTTCATTTTTACTTTTATCCTGATTTTCCATTTCCCTGTAATCTCTCCCCCCCTCTCTCTGTGCTCGTTTTTTTCATTACTATTTTCTTCTTTTTTCTGTACTCGTAAGAGCCAACCGCTTGAAATTCCCGGAGGAAATCGGTGCTTCATTTTTTCCTTTGTATCCTTAAAAAGAATTCTATCTTTCGAAATTTTTATTGGGTTACACACATGGTCAGTAACGTCTTATTTCGGAGATCGACGACAAGTCTTTTACAACAGCATTTCGTAAGAGTGCGTCTATGTGTATAGAGAGAAAGAGAGATAAAGAGATACGCCCGCGTGTCTGCTTTACGGATAAAACAAAACAAAAAAATTAATATTTGGACGGTATGTCCCCCGAGTCTAATATTAAAGATGAAAATAAAAAAAAAAAATCTAAAGCTATCTAGAATAAAAAAAAAAATTACTTTTGGATAAAAGAATGACTGTTCGTAAGCTTGTAAATTTGAGATGTTAACAAAGTTTTCGATGGCACATCCAAACCTTCAACGCCTATGATTTCCAAAAGTTTTACAATAATATTGTGTTTAAATCGTTGAAAAGATCCGTTAGGTGTTGTATGTAATTTTAAGTAATAAATTTTATTAACTATTGTGCACAAAGAAAATGCTTGTACCTTTTCACTTTCCTAAATTATTTCACTAAGCCAAATTATCTATAATCCTTACTTACGGCTAAGACGCGATCGTTTTAGTTCTCATTATTATTACCCTAATGAGCATAATAAAGTAAATTTAATTGATCCACACAAGTAGGCCTCTTGGACAATTACGGAATTCTGTCGCATATTGTAGAGCTGCTAATCTAATGTAAAGCTCGCGTCGTTTACATTTTTCACAGACTAAATATTTGTGCGTCGTTAGAACGTTTTCATAGTCGGTATAGTGAAAGATTCTTAGTAGCCACAATACCTTACTTGAAAATATTTGTTTTCGAAAGCACACTCCCTCAAAGTATGGGCCTATAATATGATACAGATCCAAAGATTATTCGGGGTTATTATCAATATTGCCTGATCTTGTTCATAGATCAATATGAATACGTAATATTTTATCGGGTGGTATTTACAAATTTTCTTATTGGAAATAAATCTGAATCCTACGACAGTTATTTGATTTCTAATGAAATATTATTTTACAAAGCACAAAGCAATTGTTTATCGATTATCTCTAATAAAAAGTCGAGCTAATAAAAATCAAAGAAGCTGCGCGCGGTCGTAAGAGTTTTAAAGGGAATTCGTAATTTATGATTGGGCTTAAAAAGTAAAATGGTTAAGGCCGACGTTATCTTAGCAGCACTATGTCCTCTTTCATGAAAGCTGTTGTAGATTTACTCTGTAGAAGTAAATAACAATGTTATACAAAAACAAAAATGCAATTTAATAATGCACGTATTCGTTTTGAATAATAAAATCGTGATTAAATGCTATAGGTAAAGAATTTAGTCACTGTCCTTAGTTTCTTCTCTCATCCCAAATATAAACAAAGTTTTGCAGAAAATTAAAATATTTTACCGGGAGGTAGTAATATTGCTCGGATGACAAGTAATTGCCGTCGAGGGAGAAGTCGTCGGATGGATATCGCTTATTCATTTATTAATACGTCGAATGAATGGCAGGCATTGTATATTATAGTCAATATACTTACCGAGCCAAGTAATAAAACGGCGTTTCCTACTTACTCGAGGCATAAAACACGTTAAGCTCTAAAATGACAATGAAAAGTTTCAGAGTGTTGCTGCTGCTGCTGCTGCTGCTGATGATGATGATGATGATGATGATGATGATGCTCGATCTCGCGGATAATAAGGTAAAGTATGCGAGAGTCGATGAGCCCATTTTGTAAAGCAGCAGCAGCGACTACTACTTCTTCGCCTCATCGTTGAGGCGAAAATCGAGAGACTCGGTAAATACAACACCTGGACTCGTCGAAGCGCGCAATTCCTTTAATCTGGAGAGAGGAGAGCAGCATCAGCTACGCATAGCCATAAAAAACTTTCGCATTTCATAATTTTGCATTCCCCGCCTTACGCGTCGTCTCCTGAGTAAATAAAAAAATGTATCGTCGTCGTGCGGGAGTTACGAGTAATCTGAAATATTGCAATTAAGCGCGGAGAGCGGCCCCGCTGGCAGGAAGATTTAATAATAATAATGATGATGATGATGATGATGGAATTGAGGAGGGGCCCGCGAGCATGTTCGAACTCGACCCAGAAACGCGCGCATCCAGGGAATCCGCAGGCTTTTTATTCAATCGCGATTATGCATCCTTACGTAATCCCACGCCGACCGGCCGGCCGGCCTCTCCTCATCCCATCTCTTCTCTTTTTTCTCGTGCTTTATTCCTTGTACCTTCTGGGATGAGCCCTGCTGGCTGGCACGTGAAAGGGGAAGGACGACGGAGACGGTTCACGCGCGCCAGGGTCTCGTCGGCAACGGCAGCAGCCCCAGGATGATGGTGGCGCGCATCGACGAGCGAGTCACCGTAACAAAGGAACAACGACAGATAAAGCGAGATGAGGTGACCCTAATATAAAAGTCCCACGTTTTTCTTCTTGCGCGCGCGCACGGGAGAGCACAAAGGAAGCACGTCGCGGGCGCTCTTTTCTCTCTCTCTCTCTCTCTCTCTCTCTCGCTCTCATATACTGCCGAACGCTCGCTCCATGCGCACACATGCAGCAACGAAAGGGGATCGTTTGCTTCCTTTTTTTCCCTTCCTCTCGTACTCCTCGTCGTTGGTCGTCGTCGTCGTCGTCGTCATCGTCGTCGTCGTCGTCGTCGTTGTCGCCGTCGTCCACCGCGCTCCCTCTACATGCGATCGAACGAAACCGCCGTTCGAAAAACGGTTAGTCCGCCGCACGTGGAGTAGAGAGAGACAGCAAGATACAGTTGTGCGGCGAGGGAGAGGGGGATGAGAGAGAGAGAGGGATAGCGCGCGGCTGGGGTGAGCCCACCCCTTATAATAGGGAAAAATCTCTTTATGCTGTCGTGATGAGGGGGAAAAAGGGCGCGAGTTTCGACGGTGCCTACACTGGAAATGCGTGCTTCCATTGTAGTAGGCGATTTGCCAGCTTCTCCTAGCCCTTCCCTAACTGGGTCAGAAGCGTCATGGCGCTCGGTGCACTGCCTCCGATATCGATCATCAATTTAACGATTTTCCTCGGCTATCCCATTACGCTTGTTGTCCGCCGTCGGAAAAACTTGCGTCGGCTCTTTGTTCGGCCTCGAGGGCTCTATTATCTAACCGTAAGCGAGGGAGATAGAGAGAGAGAGAGAGAGAGACCAAATACTCACTTACGGAGGATATGTATATACAGACACAACACAGCAGAGTCCATTAGCCAGTGCACCAGATCGCTTAAAACCCCCCATCCCCTCTCCGCATTTACCTACCGCCACGAAATATCCTGAAACCTGCCTCGAATTTTAAAACTGTCCCACCACTCTGCTTGCCTACACGCTCAGCAGCCGTAATCTCATTACGCATTTCCCACCAGTATAGTATTATCAGTATGCGCGCGACTTGTTCGCGCCCTTGTGAATTTACGTTTACGACTAAGGAGATTTCGGGACAATGACGAGCCAAAAGCCGAATTTAACAATATGTATCCGCAAACGCCGTCGCGTGTTTCCATATCGCGCGCATTCTAACCCGCTCTTTATCTCTCTCCCCCCCCTCTCTCGTATACCTCTTCGATTCAATACTAATTTAGAGAATGAAAATATTGTGTAATATCAAATGAATCGGTAAAAACGCAATCCGATTTTATCATTCTACTCGCTTGAATAACAACAACTTTCTGTGGAACCGAACCTTCATTATAATACCGTTGTATCTAACGTATATATTTATTATAAGCACGTTCTATAAAAATAGGGGGGGGGGAAGCAGCATGTCCTTCAAGATATTCCTATCAAATTAATAAAGATAATCAAGAGTATATTTGATCCCTTGATCAATTTCAATAGATTAATTTTACTTAATTAACATTTGCCCACGTCCTTTAATATAGTACCAATATTTGTAAACATTATTTACAGCAATACTTCACTGTATTGGCGGCCTGAATTATAAAAATAAATTTTCATGTAATCGCCGAAACTCGAATTAAAAGTTTTTCAGCATTTAATTGTTTTTAAAAGAAGAAAAAAAATCTTGTGTTGAATTTTTAAACGATATACGTGTAGTATTTTATTCTAGGAAATGTCAGTTATGCGTGTATCAACGTCAGTTTTTGCTTTCTTCAATTTATTAAATAAGAGTATACTCGTAAATATTTTACGGTTTACATCCTACAATATAATTTAACTTACTGAACCCGACAAATGGAAAAATTTATGGAAATCAATGTATGAAATAAAGAATAAGCGTTTCTTCTTGAATGTTATTGTTATTATTATTGGAAGAAGAATGTAAATAGTATCGAGTGCATCCTGATGCAATAAAGTTTTGTAATATTGATGACTGATATTAAATTACATTTATATGTACGTACGTATAAATACCTAAGTATTAATGCTATAGGTTCGCCGAACCGCAACAATATTAACGGCCAAACTTTTTCTATCATTAATTCGAAATTAAGCTTTGAAAAGTAAATAATTTCTTAAACGGCATTACGTACATTTGGAGTCCTTTCTGTCCGTACTATAATTATACCTTCCTTGCTTAGCATCACGTTATTTCCAGGTAACGGAAAGCGTTATATGCTCGGAATTGCACAAATTGATAACAAATATAATAACTAGGCATACCTTTTGACCAATAGCAATAATTATTTTTATTTTATTTTTTTGTTTAAAATTGAAACTCATAATGGATATAGACGTCAATGTATTTTATAATAATCATATTTATATATTACAATGATTCATATATTAATAATAAAGCTCGTATTATAATACAATAATGAACATGAAGTTATTATTATCATTATTGTCGTCGTCGTCGTCGTCGTTGTTGTTATTATTATTATGAAACAATCGAGCATTAATTAAAAAGGTCTGTCGCGATGAACAGATGCGTACTCAAGAAGTCTGTTCGTTTAACAGAAAATACGATTAAATGCAAGATTAAGTTACTATTTTGAATACACGTACAGGAATGTAAGGAAGCTTCTTTTTTTTTTTAAAATGGAAACCGTTGTCGCGAGTCGTGCCGATATTGAGTATAATCCGAGTAAAGTAAGATTTATTTGTTTTTACAAATTAGTTTGGGATTTATTCGCCAGGCCGTTGAAATCTTTACACTTTTTCTTCATTCTTGGAAAATGCATTGCAGCTGACCACTCGACGGATAAGTTTCCTTGAAAATTAAGCAATTTTCAAGAACCACTGTACATACTGTACATGCGTAGTATGTACGTATACGAATTAACGGGGGGGGGGGTACAGAGCGAAAGGGATACAAGTTCTTAAATAAAGTAAAAATATTAGCTTTTTACTTTCTTTTAAGAAACTCTTGAACGCTTGAAACGCTTGAAAAAGCGTTTTTCCTATTCTAATAAGATATTTATCGGCGTTGCCTTAATGTGGTCGCAAACTATTGCTCTTATCGATTGGAAATATTTTATTTGAGACGCGAGCGAAGAAGCCTCCTTTATGATATATTATTGATGCTCTGAAGGAATTTACGAACGAGTGGGAGGTGAAATCAATTATTTAACTCGGGCGTGTGCCAAGGTCCCCGGAGATTATCGAATTTCCTATGTGAAGCTGTAGGGTAAACGGCTGACGCGGGAAATGATAAATGAAGCAAGGCGTAATACAACAATGGCCTAACGCACTGCAACTGCTGTCGTTGTCGTTGCTTCTGCTGCTGCTGCTGCTGCTGCTCCTGCTCCTGCTCTTGTTGCTATTGCTGTTGACGAATCATCGGTGTATGACCGATCGACGGCTGTGTCTCGAAACGAGGCCGAATGTCGAATTCGTGGTCCTCCTCGTCATCTCGATGGCAGCAGATCACCCAACTAGAGCATACCAAGCCTGAAAAAGAAGCCCGTGTCAGATACGGCCAAGCGCTCCAATCCTCCTTATCTCCGTCTCGTTCGCTCCGCCATCGCGCTTCTCTGCTTTCGATTGATTCTTGACACAACCCACGTCGTTACATTATGTAAATGCCCCCTCGCCCTCCCCCGCCCTGGCCAATGAGACTCTCTCTTGCGGAACAACAAGTTATCAAGATTTTACGTAGATTTTACTCTACGCGGGCTTAACGCCCTTATTGTTATCGTTATTACTATATCCGTCGCTGCCAATACTATTGCGGCTTACAGCTTCTCTCTCTCTCTCTCTCTCTCTCTCTCTCTCTCTCTCTCTTCTCCCTCTCTCTCAGTTGGCGCTTTTATGCCCGAGCAATACTACTGCTAATGTTGTTAGCAAATGCTCCGCTGCGGCGCGAGTACTTTTTTTCCCTTCTTCCCTTTTTCTCTTTTTTCCCGACTCGATGAACGAGGCGACGGGGAAGGGGCCGAGGAGGAGCTGCAACGGTCGAAAATTACAAACGAAAATTGCCAAGCGAATCGAAAGCTAGGGCAGGAAGACCGTTCTGGAAACGGCTCGAAGAGAGGGAAAAACGTCGAGTGTATTTTATCCGATGGGGACTATTAGGAAGATCCAACAATGAGCCGACAGCCAATAGCTTTTAAAACTTACGAAATTTTTTAACGAAAAAAAAAAATAATAAATGAGAGAGAGAGAGAGAGAGAAGAACGATATAAAATAAATTGGATTAGCGAATCGTTAAATGATCATGGGAACGTTAGAATTTAATATTTTAATGCTGCATAGCAGCTGCTTCGAAAGATGCCTCTATTACGCATTACAGTCTCTGTAATTGTGTATTCCGTTCTATACGTTTTCCTTTTATGTTAAGCTCTTACGCGACTGTCAATGTGTTGTTGCGTTGCGCTCGCATGCTAAATATATCATCGCTAACGCGCTCACTCACTCATCCCACACAGAGGCATCCATCTACTCGACATATTATACTGGATATTTATTATTCTTATTCCATCACTATTTTAATAATTCGATTCGGTATTACGGAATTGGCAGTTCGCTACGAGTTTAAAACAATTAAGACAGACGGTGTAAAGGTGAAAGAAGAGTTGGAAGGTTCGATATTACGTATTACGTAAAAAGGAAAAATTTTTATAAAAATTCGAAGGTGATATTCAAAGTACAGAAATTGAGCATACGTCGTAGAATTAATGTTTCAGTAGTTGAAGGGTCGATGTCAGCGTTTAAAAGGTCTGAAGCTCCACTGGAATCGAATTCTTTTCTACTTTACTCATGAAAAACTAAACACATCCCCAGTATTATCGCGAGGGGCTTACAGCGAAATACTCTTAATGTTATTGGTTTAAAATTATGTAGAATAACTGCTTTTTAGTTTTTTCTTTCTTTCTTTCTTTTTTTTTTTGCAACCTAATGCGTGCGTTTGCACTTATAGTTTTTACGTTAATTGAAAATGTGATAAATTATATATGTACAGAGCACTCATCAACGTAACTTTTATTATATTTATTCTTTCTTATGTGTATTGTGTGTCGAAAGTATTCTTTAAATTTTATTTTCCGCTCTTTTATTATTATTTAAACAGAAATTAATTTTACTGATAACCAACGCTTCGAGAGAGTGTAAAGAGATTAGTAATATCAGATAACATATATATATATATATATATATTTGAACTGAAGCTTTTATCAAATTACTTATTTTTAACTCTTAAGCAGTCAATAGTTGTTACTTAATATTATCTATTTTAATGGTTCGTACATTTAATCACTATTAAATGACATCATACTGCTTAGATCTAAAAGCTTGGAAATTCTAGCTATAATTGGAAAAAGTACATTTTACAAAGAAATTTAGTATATCCGATTTGACAAATACTTTTACCATTATCATAAGGATTACGAGTAAATTTATAATTATAGTTATTACATCCGAGCTACATTTTTAACATCAAAGTGAACAATGAGCTTCCTCTTTTGTTTCCGAATCAACATTTCACAATAAAATGTAGGTCATTTTCCTTATCCTCATTTATAAATGTATTACTCAACTTTAGCCATTTGCTTTTCTCAGTTTTATTTTTTAGATGTTTTTCGTTTCTAAATCTACTCATTATAAAATTCTCTGGTGCAATGTGACACTAATATTTAAGGAACTATTCAAATAGTTTATATACATTTATACATTTTTTTAAAACGTATCTGTGATACTATTTAAGATTCATAGTATTGACACTTGCTTAAAAAATATGTAAATAAATTTAAGCAAAAGTAAGTTGTTTGGAAAAGTCTAAGATTTCATATTAGAGGAAAAATAATTTTTTATAGGGAAAATAATTTATGGGAGTATTCATTTACAAAACAAGTATTAACTGTAAGGAAATCCTTATCCATGTTAATAAAAGGTCAAAGTAAACAAAATGTTTAGCAAAATAAGTTTTACATTGCAATGAAACAATAAAAGTGTCATTAAGGTTTGAACATTTTACATTAAAATGAGGAAGCTTTATTTCTTACTACAAAAATTAGTATTCTTTTTTTTTCTTTTTTTTTTTTTTTGTGAAATTATCGCTTTGAAATTTTTCAAGATGAAAACCAATAACGACGATAACGTGATATTCAATGCTATTTTTTCTTCTTTTTTTGACACTCCCACATACAGGAAAGATTATCCGATACTGTTTCCGTCATTAGATATGGATAATTTTTCTTTTAAAAAAAAAAATCGATATTATGCATTCTGGAAGCTTCCATCCCATTCGAGTTTCATGGAGACACAGAAATAACGGAAAGAGCTATTAAAGCGAAGTTTTGTCTGCAAACGAGAGAACAAAGTTGGTTCAAAGAATACGGGAAATACGTTGTGCGATTGAAATTATTTCACGTAACGCAGAAGAGAAGAGTTCGAAATCTGCAGGTATTTCGGGGATGGTCGACAAGGCTATTGCTCTGTAACTGGTCTTTTTCGCTGACCTGGGGGGGGGGGCATCTCACGGGGCCCTATTTCCGTCCCATGAAACCCAGCAGTAGCGAATGTGCGAGTGGAGTGACGTATGCGTGCAGAATCGGTTAGATATTCTCACCGCGTCAGATCCATAATGTAAAAATCACAATTTTATCAATGAATTTCTTTTTCAAAAAATGTACGTGCTACATCAATTACAATTGAGTTTTATCAAAGTTTTTAATTTCTTTCGACTGCAGGAGCTTTATCAACTGTTCTGAACAGGGTTCTTAAGTTAAAATTTCTTCTTAATTGCCTCTCGCTCCAGATACTTAAGACTACTTTATTAAAGCTCGTTGAAAAAATTTTACGCACAATCAGGCTTCGTAGTTCTTAAAAATTTCTAAAAATTCTCTAACCTATCGATTATCGATCGATTAATGTCAAAATTCTAATAAACATCTCCCGCACTCGTCTTTTATCTCATTCTCATTTATGGATTTCCACGCTTGTTCCTTGCTGGTATACTTTGAAAGCAAATATAGCGTAGGCGAGGCTCTGCGTCCTACTATCACTTAGCTAATGGATCCATTGCTTACCTCGGCAGACATTTAACGGAATCATTGATAATTCATGAAGACGAATTCTTTTATTGGTAGGCGTGGTGTCATGGGGATCAATTTTCCTTCAACAATTCGTTGGTACTTATAAAACTTAAGAGAGCGGAAAAGAATGTAAAATCGCAGTCAGATGCAGTCTCTCTGCGCATGCGTGTCATTTGGTGCATAACAAAAGCTAAAGGAATAATCATCACTCGGAACGATGTATGAAATGTAATATAATATTTCGGCACGACCTACCCATGCCCTGGCGCTCGTAATTTCTAAGCATTTATGGCCTTACAAGATAAAAGTTCAAGCCAGAGTATATGTTTGTTATTCCTCTTAAGTTTTCCTTTGCAAATCAGAAAATATGCAAAATCTTTACAGTAATAATATGTTGGAGAGTCGTGCCGCGTATTCTTAAGCGTCGGTTCCGAGAAAACGACACCCTACAGTGTCATTATCCTAAAAATAATGGCAAAATACATAATTTATAGGTACGGGGATTATGGCGAGCTGTAATTAAATACAATGGCTCATTTTTCCAGGCGCGTCCGGAGTGAAGGAGGGATCCCTTCGCGGCCGTAAATTTCCCCGTCAATCGCCAAAAAAGCGACGTCACGCCGGTTGAAAAACAAAAAGGGGAAGTACATTAAGGATAAAGCGAGAAAAGGAATATGAGAAAAGCAAAAAAAAAAAAAAAAAATATACAATGAAAAAGAAGCTCATGTACGTAGGACCGATAGCGAAGAAATAGGCGGAGATGCGTTTTCGGGGCCCTTTGTCCCCGCGCGACTCAACGCAGCGGCAGCGGCGGCTTTCCATCCATCCAAGGTCAAAGGAGTGTGCGATCGTGGTCGGGGGTCGGGTGCGAGAAACCCGAACGGGAGGGAAGAAAGTGCACGCTGACTCAGGCGCGAATCCTGTTTTCCATTCATGCTCGGGGCGCACGTGCCAAGTCCCAGGTCCCAAGTCCCACGGTGTTGGGCCCGACACCTGGCCGATAAGAGCCCGCGCTTTTCCTCCCGACCCCTCTTCAGGCTTTTCGCGGGCCGCTTTCGATTCGCGCGCGTCTTCTTTGTTCTCCCGAGCTCGTGCCTTTCCACGGGCTTTCCCGAATCCTTTGTCGTCCCCTCCCCCTCCCCTCACCCCTCACCCATGCTGACTCCCTCATCCGACACATCCAATGCCGACGTTTTCCTCGAGGCTCTCTGCCACCTAGCCCCTTGTCCTCCTCGAACCCCTATATCCCACGTCAGCCAGTCCTAGCGAGGCTACCCTGCTCGTGCCGCTATCATCGCCCCTAGCCGCCGTCACACCAATAATCTTCCGTGGCTTTGTTGTGCCCGAGTCCGTGAGCCGAAACGGGGCCACATTCCCTTTAACGAGTGAACCATAATTTTCCGTAAACGTACCGGTACTTTTTCCACCTGGTTTATTGAAGCTCACGAACATTTCGGCAGGTAGCTCCTATGTATTAGCGCGCTCCTCCGGATCCTCGCGGTCACGTGACCAGCGCGGAGCTGATGCCCAACGCATTAGGCAAACACGACGTCAGATACTAATGGGACTCGCCTACTTATCGCCCCGTTTATATACTGATATTAAGAAGGAAAAACTGATCGCTCGATGATAAAGTGATATTTATCGAGCTCACCTTGAGGCAGCATCTCTAATTATTATTATGCGACCGGGTGAGCGACTTGCTAAATACTTCGGGCCGGTTTCTAAAACGAAGCCGGTATAAATGCAACGAGACAATATGCGAATGTCGACGCGGCGCTAAGAAATAAATTGTCCCCCCGCCCCTCATTGTCTATGCGAAATTTCGTAATCGCAAAGTGTTACTACTCTTTCTCGCTTTTGTTAAAACAAAAGAAATCCATGCGTTTCCATCCCCCTGCCCACGACCTCGCCGCTCTCGTCAAAGACTGAAGGTCCGATGTCAAAACTCTTTTACAAGTAAATAATTTACTCAGACCTCGAGTAAACTCATCGGCATTGAGCTAATGCATACATTTACGCAGGATTTTCTGACTTTCGTCATACGCATTTCAAAATCCTCCCACCCTCAATAATTCGGCCGTTCGGCGTTACTGTTGCAAGAGCGAATCACATGGTCGGCATCCTCTCTGGAAACCCGTTTTCAATTTTCAAGACTCGGCGTTAATAAAAAATATCAGAGATTGTCCTTATTCGAAATATCGCATTGGCCATCATATTGGCTTTTAATTTATTAGCCCGGCTATTTATTGATCCAAGTAAGTTTCTGCTGAGGATACTCTATGTAAGGCACGTACTAACAAATATTTATGTATAAATAAATCAAAGGGTCGGGGTTCGGCCAAAATTAATTGAAACAAAAGTTGCCCTACGTAATGCTGCGTTCGAGAGCTCATTTATCATGGATTCCTTTATCTTCATAATAACAATAATAAGAAACAATGACATTTTATTATACGGGAGCGTAAGTACAGAAAATGTTATCTGGCTCCGCGAGCAACAACGTCTAGCTATGACAACAGTAGTAGCAGCAGCAGCAGCAGCGACAACAACAACAACAACGACGACGACGAAAATAATATGGACAGGCAGAGAAAATTAAAAAGATGGAAAAGGCATGGGACACGTTTGTAATTGAATAATGCGTGTTACGTGTCCCGCGCAAACACTATTCCAACGGTCAGATAAGATTTCATCAAGGAAAGAAGGGTCTAGGAGGGCGGGGTGGCGAAGCGTTTGACGGGGCGATGAGGGGCGGCAGGCGGGAAGGAGAAGAGGCGGTAAAAACAACTGCAGGCTTCTGGAGAAGAAATTTATTTGAGATCCGGCCGGGTGAGCCGTCATTCCTCTCCCTTTCTCCTTCCTCATCTTCAGCTCTTCTGAAAAACTTTATAGAATTCCTGACAATAAGTCAGGAGAGCAGAGGGTTGGCCGGGTGCTGCTGCGAGCCACGAATGCACGGGGTCCCAATGGCAATCGCTCGGGCGGGCAGAGCCCGATTAAGGGAGCGGCTCGCGTTCCGGGAGGTTCGGCCACCGTTCTTCCGTAATTAGCCGCCTCCTTCCTCCGGAGGACATCGACGGATCGAGCTGAACGTGTCGCTCTCTCGAGTCGACCCTCTCGAGAGTCCTCTCGATTGTCCAAGTGCTTCTCACAGGCCGAGGCCTAATTCTTCCCGGGCCCGGCATTGTTATTAAAAGCCGGGGAGCGCGAGCCGATCTCCCTCTGGCGCGGCCCGTATCCTCCCCTCACTGGGGCCAGGGCGCGCTGGCTTCATGCAGCAGTAGCAGTAGCAGTAGTAGTAGCAGCAGCAGCAGTAGCAGCAGCCGATGTCGGTCCGACCCCCTCAGGGCGCCGATGGGGCGGCAACGACCGATTCATCGACCGAACAATGCGGAACCCGCCGAAAGAAAAGATTCCCTATCTTATAAAACGGGAGGGCGCAGCAGCTGCAGCCGCCGTCGCCATCGCCGTCGGGTCCGAGGACCACACGTGCATACCTACGCGTCCTACCTAATGCTAAACGCGCATCTCGCGGGTATTAAAATCACGCCGAGCATTAAAAAGCTAACCGGTAAGCTAGGGGGAGGGACGGGCGATCCTCCGGTTATTGGGGCCTTTTCCTCGCGCATGCACGCAACACCGTCCTCGGTATTACCGGCCTTCCTTTGCATGTCGCGCACGTGTCTCGCTCTGGGCTGGAGGCGCGTATGCGAGAAGCCGGCGACCCTGAACTTCACGCGTGATAAACACCTTAACGACTTGATTTCGGAGCTTTACCGACTTTATGGGCTACCGGCTCGCGTCTTTTCTCTCTCTCTCTCTCTCTCTCTCTCTCTCTCTCTCTGTTTACTCCCTCAACTGCCCCACCCACCTTGATCCACATTATCTCCCCCCCGCTCTTTTATCCTCCCCCCTCTCGGGACATGCCTTTCTTAAACACGCGTACCAGGGACTACGGCTTTTTCCTTTCTTTCTATCTTTTTTTTTGTTTTTTTTGTTTTGCTTTTTGTTAGTCTCTTTTTCCCGTTGTTTCTTTTTTCCCCTCTCCAGTAATCTTCAGCCCACTTTGTGTTTTTCTCTTTTATTTACGGTCCCCTTACCCCGAGTACCTAGCCATCTCGCTTTTCCACCTCGAACGAATGGATTACTCGCTTTTTATGCACTTTTTGCCATCGGAGGACGGATACCGTTCTTGGCATTGGATAAGAGCCGTGTTGACAAAAAGGGCGTAGATCAACATTAACCGATGACAGAGAACTGATTAATTATCCCGCTCGTTCGACCGTATAAATTATCTCCCGTCACATATATTAGCGCCTCGTTACGTATTTTATGGCTTCAGAAACCTCGAGAACTTACGCGTACTAACTGATTCTGCTCTACAATTTTCTTCATCCACGATTTATTAATATATCCACGGTCCTCTTCAACAAAACTTTATACTTCGCTTATTTCACCTAAAATCAATAAACAGCTTTAACCACATCAATAACAATATTGCAAATAAAGGGATGAAGCTTTTATTACCCATTCCTCGATTATCCAGATAAATCCTCATCTTTATTTCATTGGTTTACCTCCTATTTAAAGCCTCATATTCATTATTGCCAAAAAAATTAATATTTTATTTTACAGTAAGTGTTAACATTATTCTTATTCCCGAAATTCTACATACGTCCGAGTCGATCATTAAAATGAGAAATTGGAAGGGGGGAGGGATTAGTTTGTTGAACAAACATCTCCATTACATTAAATAATTACAGTAATAATACACTTACTGAAACTTAAATATAGGTTTAAGCCCAAGAGGAATTTTTATGGTTTGCGTAGTAAGCAGCACATAAATGGATACCATTCATTTTATAAAGTTTTTTTCCCCATTAAGTACATTAATAATTTATAATTATTATATTTCGATCGTATTTATTTTTATTTGTAATCCACTGTATTGGTCCGTTTAATTTATTTTTAGACATTGCTTTTGTAACTACTGATAATGTTTATATCATTTTCAATTTTTAGGAAGAAAGTATATTTTATGTTACAAACGAAGACTTTCTGCTAATATTTTTTTAACTACTAACTAAATCATAAATAGATCGTAACGTTCGATTATTGATTTCTTTCTGTATAGCCATATATATTGATATGTACATACATTATTGTGGCCACATGGTGATAAATACGAATTTATATAGTAACGTATGCAAATAAATTTTTCTAAAAGTCAGAATAGAATGTGGAAACATACTTAAATAAAAATTTTACTTCGTTTTACATTGTAAAAGTTCATTTTATTTTGTAAAATGTCAATAAAAACAATTACGTTAATTAAAGAAGCGTAAGTGCATACATCTATATTTCATAGCCTTGCCTACGGTATTTAAAACTGCTTTACCATACGCATGATAATATATACAATTATATATGATAATTTTTAATTGTGAAACAATAAGTTAAAAATTTTCGTATTAACATTAAAAGGTACAAGAATCTGAAAATGTTTCAGAATTTTAGATATTATTGCCTTTTGAAGTTATAATTCATTCTTGAATAGATAGTAATGCCTGAATTGCCACAAGTCGATGAAATAGATTCCTACATAAAATTTTCCAAATAAAATCATTCTTGGCGAAACAATTATGAAACAATATACATATATGTATAATTATGCCAATTATTTTTAGTAATTTGTTTTTAATAAATACGAAATACATAGACTTGTATTAACATAAATTTTGTAATTTGTTCGTTATCGGTGATTATTAATAAAATCTATGAAATGTAAAATTATTCCGAATATAAAATAATAAAGCCGAATATTAATTGTAAAGTAGAAGTGGCCGATCGTCATAAGAATTAAACATATATTTTTTATAAATATGACTTATTAGCAATGTTGATCGTTCGAATAACATAGTTAAGAAAAATATTTGTCTCTCCAATTAAATACGCTTTTCTTTAGAGAGCAAGACAATTTAGGTTCAATTCTTTCTATAATCTGAAAAATCAAACTATATATTCAATTACAATGGTTATTAAATTTTTTCGAGCATGTACGAGAACATTGTTATTGTTACAGAATATCGCTCAATGATGTCTTTATTTGTTAAATGTTTTCCTTATTTGTTTATTATTTTCCGCCAATGGCGCACAGTTTTCTTTCACAATGATAACTCGCTGAACAGGTGCGTAGTGTCACAATTTAGCCTTATAATTAGTTTTTAACCTAACGCAGGCGAACCGGAATAACTTGAGGTCACACACTATCACAGAATAAGTCGGCGAACTTACATACGCAATTTCTTGGCGAAATTTGAGCCCTTGTAGCCGTCGCGCATTTAAAATTTCCGCATTTTCCTCGGGCAGACGCGCGCGTAGATATTTTGAATTCGAATTTGCGTGCGCTTGGCGGGCGCGCACTGCGCACGCGCGTACTCGTCTAGGCGGCGCAATGGGCGCGTCGTCTGTCAGCTGGCGCGTCGGCGCTGCTCCTCTGCCTGCGCGCACGCCTTAGTACTCCAGCAGCACTCGCTGCGTGGGCGTCGTTGCTCTTGTTGCTGCCTTCGCCGTCGAAGGCGCTGCGGTGAGACACTGCTGACGTCAGAGGTTTCTGTGGCGGAGGAGGGGGTATCCTCGGCCAATAGCGTAATGCGGGGAACCACTTTCCCGGCTGCCTCACCGTTGATGCGACGCCGCGTCCTCCCCGATAGCATCGCCTAGGTGATGCCTTCTCCCCTCTCACCTGGTAACGTCGCGGTGTTGCCTCGCGGAGGCTCCTTCGCTCCCCTTTTAAATATACTTTCGGCAACGCCGGCCTGGGTGAGAGTCGCGTTCCCGGTGGCTCGTTCTCGCCTCACTCTCGCGGATGCGGGCACGGCTCGCGGACTCACGATGGAGGAGCGCTGTTCCTCACTTTCGCTTACAGTCGTTTACGCGATTACTCGCGGTTCGTCGACTATACTTTTAATGCTTGCGAAGGGATGCTAACTTCTAACGGCGTGATTGCTCGAAATGTTTCCCGTGGTGGCTGGGAAAGTACTTACTTTCTCTCAAGTGCTTGGCATCACCCTCCCGTGTTGCTCGGTGCCTCCCCTCCGTTTTTCGCCAATCCTCTTCCGGATTTTCCCTGCGCCGTGGGCGGCTTTCCCTCTCTTCCGGGCCCACTCGCTTCCTGCTCTAACCGACTCCCCTCCCCCCGGTGCTAGGTGCGTCACGCCATCACCGGTCTCGGGCCCTTCGTGGCTCTCTCTCTGCCCCTTCCTCGTTCCTGGAGGCTCGCGGGTTTACCCGGGACACCTCCCCATCACCTCCTTCCTGGGGGTTCGCAGGTCTTACCCGGGACACCTCCCCTTTACCTCCTCCTGGCGCGAGACCGGCCCTGCTCCCGCCCCCAGCACCGTTTACGTTCGGTAACTGTTATTTTAAATTAATGATAATAAATGTAATATTTAAGCTTTATGTTAGCATCTATAATTCGCTTAGCGTATGTCTCCGAAAATGTCGGAATTTTGTGACTGTCCACTTAGAAAGGAGAGGATAAGAGGATTCGAATAAAATACCGTAATTTATCATTGGTAAACAAATACAATTTTATTTGAAGCGAACATAAAGAAATCTCCTTCCGCATTGGAGGAGGGAAAAAAGAGTCTTAAGGATTGCCGAAGCTGCGTCCATCGCGCCTCTCAAGATCAGATGGCCTCAAAACGATATCGGAACTCGATCAGTGGAAGTACGCTTACATCCAAGGATAATCCAAGTTTTATCCAAGGATAATCTCTCGCGCGAAGATACCAATCAACTTCCGAGAGAAGTAACAATGCGATAAAATAACATGACCTTCTGCGTACTGCATTAGTTTTTCTCCCTCTATCCTCGTTTCGTGCGCAGTCGAGCCTTATAATTTCATTCGGAAAACAGATTTTCTCTTCTCATACGAATCGTTATCCTACTTTTCTTGCGGATCGCATCGTTAACGTAACTCCTAAGCAAATTCTAAATCACAAAAGTCGATTAACCTTCATGCCCTACCGGTCATTCCCTATTTTGATTAATTCTGTGATTACCCTTAACGAGTATTCAAAATTTCCTTTCGGAGGGATTATAAATTTTTGTTTTTATATTTTCTACTAATAACAACATTGTTTTATTACATTTCCGTACTGAGTTCAATTAATTTTCCATACTGATAGTAATGTTACAAACGTAATTACAAACGAAAATAAGATTCATTTTATACCCTCAACGCACTAAATCATCATATGTAAGCTGGATCGAATCTACGTTCTTTTATCTACTCAGATACGAATCCTTTTCTTTTTCTTTTTTTTCTTATTAAATATAGTGACATGTAGTAACTTGATTTTTTGGCAAACCTGTTATTGCAGTCTTCATTTAATTAAATTTCTATACGAATATTTTGTTCAATGTTGTTTGTGTGTTTTTAGGACACAAACTATTTTTATTATTATTAAAAGTTTTAATATAAAATGTGTATAGAAAATTTTTGGAAAGTTATGATTTTAATTTAATGTTGTATTTCAATTATTTGATTCCAAAGACGATTGAATACTTATATACAATTTCCAAAGAGAATATGGCGGTTTATTTATTTTGTATTGTATTCAATTTTATGTTCGACTATATTTTCTGTGATTTGTATGAAAATAGAAATTATACTTACGAAAAAATATGAATTCAAAATTACGAAATTTTTCATCTTTATTTTAATTAATGTTAACAATTTATGATTTGTGATACTAAAATTCTTCTACTAAGTAATTTTACGTAATGTTTTGAAACTTTTGTTTACATTTTAATTAATTATTACTGCTGGATTAATAATATTTATTAATACAACCGGTATGTAATTTACTTTTACATTTACCTTTATACATATTATAAGTATTTTATTGATATTATTATTTAAATAAAAATAAAACTAAAAATGTACATTTATAAAATTTAGGAATTGATATACAGAAAACTATGTATTAGAAAATGGTAAACGGCCGATCCGTTTTAAATAAGTAGAAGCCACTCGTCTTGATTGTTATAAATGCATAGATTTTATAAGTTAATTTACAAAAGCTCTGTTATATTACGAGTATCTTTAAGAAATAAGTATTTTTAATATAATCTTCAATTGATATTCAATTCAATTCAATTCATAATATAATTTTCAATTGATATTATAATTAACTGCATGTCATGTATACATTTAAGTTATCATTTATTAATAAGAAATAATAATTTATTACAATTACGATAGTGGAAAAAATGACTTGATGTAATTACAGGAGCTTAAAAATGATGTATATATCGTTAATCTTTGTAAGACTTATTCAAGCAATATAATATCAATATAAATAATTTATGTTTTTTTCGCACGTAATTAATAATTTTAATGATGCTTTTATTATGAAAAATATGAATATGAAATTAGTTTGTAATGAATTAGGCACCGTAAATAAATTGAAACTGTCGTCGACCTACAAACAGTATACTTTTGGTATTTACGACTGCAATTATTTATTCGTAGACTTTTTCGGATATTAATGCCATCTCTGCGGTATTAAAAAAAAAAGAAAAAATGAACTTTTGTTTTATAATTGTAATAAAGGAATGCGAAATTAAAATAAATATTGTTCAGGGTGTTACGTATTACGGGCTCGTACTTTATATTGAATTAAATAACCATAGGATCAACTAATTATAGGAACACTTTAAAGGGGAGTAAAATTTAATTAAAAGGAGATAACTTATATTCTAATTAAGAAGTTGAAGAAAATCCAAGAGAATGGAACGCAGGTGGTTGAAAATCCGTTTATTGCCGAGTCAAATAAATTAAGATTCAACGATAAAATTTGTACTTTCGCAACGGTTAAGCATAATCGTTTGCCTCTAACCGGTTCCTTCTTCATTTATCTAATTCAGCTATCCCTTAAAGCCCTCAAGATGTTGCAGCGCAATTTTTTATCTCCCCGCTCGTCGATTCGACCCGTTACATTGTATTCCGTCTCTGCCATGCGCGATTATAAAAAATGCCTTTATTATATATATTTCTTTAAAGAAATTATAAATTCAAGTTAAAATAAAGAGATTTAATAAAGAATGTACCGAAAGTAGCTCATAAAAGTACGCCATACGTTGTTTATCGTAATTGAAGTTACAGTCTAGTCCGGAATCAATTAGTTAGTTAATTCAGATCGTTTTGTAAAATAGTAATTAATGATAATACGGGGCTATCGAAAGCAGTCCTCGCTGCGGATGTAGCTTGAGAGAAAATTAAACAGGCTTCAATTCAAAGCGTATAATAAAAATAATCAACTGCCTGCGCTCTGTATTGCATCCTCATAGCCAGGGCATGTAATTCGTATAATACAACAAAAAAGAAATTCATTCATTATTTAACAATGTTTCGTACCACTGAAATTCTATCAAATTTTTAAATTTAACTATGGAATAGAAGAACATTTTTTTCTATTTAACATAAATAGCACGATCATAGTGCGCTTTCATTCAAATGCAATGAGCGAATATAGCTTTGATTAACTTCAGAAGATTGGCATTTCGAAGCATTGTCAAGAAGATATAAATTGTTTTATAATAAAATTTCCCACTGTAACCAATATCAATACTTCTCAGCAGCTTGGAACAATTGGCTTTTAAAATTAATATACGACGAATTGCTGGAATGTCCTACGAGCTTCGTAAATTATGAAGCAGCAGCAGCATCAGCAGCAGCATCAGCAGCAGCAGCAGCAGCATCAGCAGCAGCAACAGCAGTAGAACGGGATGCGATTCATTTAAAATTCGTTGGAAGGCCAGCGGCGATTACACCTACGTGCGTATTATCTGGCACTGGAGCATTCAATTATACGGACTGGGGGCGCACGCACTCGTACGGCTGTTTCGGCGCCGAGGGCGGATGCGTGCCTGGGAATGTCCCTCTACCTGGACTCGATGATTTATATTAGAACAGGAATCTTAACTAAAAAAGAATTTTTTTTAACTTATTATTATGCACGACCTGGTGCACTGTATTCACTTATTCTTAGCAAGTTCGTTGTTAGCTAAGTAAACTTATATTATTTCAGGGATTTTATTATTATTAGCTCTGCACCTTACAAGGGATTTATTTATTGGACGTATACTTCCGGTTTTTTTGTTTTGTGATTGTTCGATCTATGATTAATCTAATTGTTGCGTCGGCCACATCGACCACACCCCTTTATTCTTATGGAAGAAAAAAAACGAGATTTCCAAGTCACTTAAGTTTTAATTCTAAAAAAAGTCATCCGTCTTAAGTTTCATTTATTGGATGGATTGGATCGAGATTGTATTGTTAAATAAAAATTTAGAATTTCTATGGATCAGGTAGATTGCATTGAATTTCCATTGGGGGAAATGGTAATGATTTATGAAACCAGTGGCGATGTATCTGCAAACAACGCTCGAATATATTGATTTAATTAGCCAGGTGTTCTTTTTCATTTTGCCCTCCGCGCTACTCTACATACAGCTACATCTATTAGAAGTGAGAAGGAAAATCTTTTCAACTCAAGTATTGTGTATTGACGGTTACATGTATTCTGGCACCTGGTCAACCCTTTCCTTCTTTTTAAACTATTGCGCGTCATTTTTTGTAGACACGTCCTTCCACCAAAGAAAAAGAAATCTATAGTTAGATCTTTTTACGTAACGTCGTCTTGGATTAAGGATTTTTTTCCTTTTTTATACAAAAACATTATTAATATATATATATGTATATCACATGACTACAGATAATGCACTAGGTAATCAAGAGACTTCCCTAGCTTCGTTCAATTTTCTTTAATTTGCCCAATATATATGTTGTAAGACAGAAAAAATATCAAGCCGTGAAAGTTTCAAATAGCAACTAGAGAGTCTTGATTATTAGTTTTACTTTATATTAAATATCGATATCGGCAGTACGAGCTTCAGTTCGGTTTCAACATTTTACAAACATTTTTTTATATTAATTGTGATTTCCTATCGTATCTAATATAATATAAATTTTTCGATTTTATGTTATCTATTTACCTTTGCTCCACACTATCGATCCAAGTTATTCTGATAAATCGTACTATATTGATTAAAAAACAACAGATTTTATCCATAGATTTTTATTTTTTGCTAATGTCGCACCGAAGGGTAACAATTTAGTAGTAAGCATTGTTAGTTAATTAATTAATTAAAAGTCTTCCTCATCCTCATTTGAATCTGCCGGTTATGAGATTACTGTTATATCTTTTTTTTTTATCATTGTCGTTGCCGTTAATATCAATAATATTATTGTATGTAGAAGCTCATAAGATAATACATTTCAAATATGGCGGTGTTCTATCATTTATCTAAGCACAAGTCCAATGCTATTTTAGTAATGTACTATATCTTATTCGGTACGTAATGCGTTGCATGTTGCACATTAATGTGAATAACAATTAATCACATTAAATGAAAATATACAGTAACCATACGAAAACGACAGATTTTTTAAGAGTTAAATAGCAGGATTCAATAATTCTTTTATAACAACAATACTATTAGAGATATCAACGATTGCGGTGTAAAAATAAATTATGAAATTGTTGTTATTATTAGTTTGTAAATGAGAGCTAGCACCTTTTAAATAAACGACGTTTTCATTATAAAATATATGTTTTCAATTTATTTACAAAAGTTTAAGTCTGTTATGTATATTTGACAGAATAGGCGTATGCACATTTCTAACCTATTCGTAAAGCGCCTCGGAGCAATAATCCATTGCTGTTACTTTATTTATTAATTGAAAAGCAAAGAGCAACGAAAATGAATTCGCTAAGAACGCGAATCACTAACAGGTAAAGCTTTAAAATTAAGAGAAATTTTCAGTTTTGGAACTTTTTGATGATTTATTAAACCATACAATAAATAGTGTTTACCAAAACATTTTAATTTAAAATGAATATATAAATTATAATTAAAACTATAAAATACTTATGAAATGTTTTAATTTAAAAGGAACATAAAAAGTATAATTAGACAACTTCAGACCTTATCCACTTCTACATCGGAGAAACCAGCTGTGTCTGAAATAAAAATTCCAAAGCGAATAGATCGTGGCCCTACAGACATATTAAAGGTATTTAACCGATAATATATAATTGCATACTATTTTGATTTTGTAATAACTCTACAACTATATATTTATATTTAGGCTTTGGAAGGAACTTTATTAACTGACTCTACTGCCAACGACTACAGATTTATGGATGATCCATTTTTTAATCCCACCTCTAATTCAAGAAAACGGACATATGCATTGTCTAAGGAAAGTGGCAGAAGAGCTGCAAGGTTTATCATAGAGAATCATAGCGATATTATGTATAGTGAAATTTCAGAACCTTTAATAAAGGTATGATATTTCATACCTATTTACATTGTACTTAGGTGGTAATAAATGTATTATATAGTTAAGAGAAATTGATAATATTATCCGAATTATTGTAAGAGATAATATAAAATTTAAAATAGAATTTATCTCTGTTAGTAAAGATTAGTAGTTCTATATACATTTTTAGTTTAGTTAATACTATTGGTTGAATAAGTGGAATTGAATTTTTAGAGTTATTTACCTCCGCCAGTATATACTGAGAAAAGTCAAGTGAACGAGGAAATATTGAGAAACTTAATAACCAAAGCCTGCATTAAAGATGCTCTCAATGTTTATACATTATTGGAGAAGAATGTTGGCTTGGAAACGAAACAAGCTCTCTTAGAATTGTTGTGCTTTTATAACTCAGAAGAACAAGAAATATCAGAAGACTTTCCTGAGGAATTGCGGTATCGAGCACATGTTAAAATTAATAGGAACGTATGGAAGTAAGTTTCAATGATATTATTCTGTCGAGGTTAGATAAATTTATTCGCACTATAGCGATTACATTTCATTTAAAAAATTAACTAATACATCCAGTGGGTAGCCTCATTATTATGGACAGGTTTTAGTACAACAACCATTTTCTTTCAGTAACAGTTCAGAAATTAAGGAGTTATTTGAAGAGCTAAAAAACGATCCGAAAACCGTTTCGGCTGCCTACAGTGCAATGATTTGCGGAACTGCAAAATATTTTGCGGTTAGTATTTTTCGCGCCAATGGTTCTTCCTTCTTTTTATTCTAAAGACAATGATAATACGACGAATAAACAAACGTCCATTGCAGATAAAACAATCGCACGATCTTTATAAGGAATGCATGGAGAAAGATATACCCGTGTCCGTGACAGCCTACAATTTCTTGATCCAGTTGACGCCCTCAATAAAAAGGGACAACGAGCAACGCGTATCACGGATACAAAGCTATTTGCAAGACATGCTCGCTAACGGAGTGAACTTCAACACGAGGACGCTGAATGCCCTGCTTTCGGCTCTTGAGAGGCGCCCCGAGAATATCGATTACGTGACGACAATGTTGACAAAGTTCAAGTCCCTCGGAATAAAGCCGAGCTTGGCCACTTACTACTACCTGCTATCGATTTTCTCTCACAAGGACGGTAAGATCGCCGGCAATTGCTAATTTACCGAGGATTTACGGTGGGGATGGAAATTTTCATGGTCTGATTTTATTGGGCGCAGACAAGATCGACCAGAACGTATTCATGGAAATCTTAAAGGAAGTCAATAATAATGAATTCGTCTTGGAGGACGTGATGGATCAGCACTTCTTTTCGAAGGCCATGTACCTCGCCTCAAACAACTATTTCCCGTCGGAGACCAGCCATCAGATCTACAGTCTCCTCCTCGATAAGGGAGAGCGGGAATTCTTAGGAAAACAGGCAGAGGCAAGTGGCCTTCCCTAAAGCTAGACCTTAAGAACGCTTATCGGGACCACCAATAATCAGAGGATTCATTGACATTTCAGATGAACAACTTTTACAACGACTATCTCAAGATAAACCTGAGTAACGAGAGCCCGGTCGACTTTTTAAAGTTTTATAACAAATTCGTACCCGCGGTATTTATTCCCAATGTAGATTCGATGAGACACATTATGGAAGTGTTCGCGTTCGCCCGGAAGGATTATAATCTCCTCCAATTGCTCAAGACATACACCAATCACATAGTCTCGTTCGAGATGCTCTACAACAACAATTTGCTGAGATTCTCCCTCAAGGCGATCACGAGGCACTATTCCCCGTCGGCAGAGGCCTCGACTCGGACGCAGATGACGGATTACGTATGGAAGGTTTGGACGCACCTCAAGGTACGTGACGGCTATGTTTATGTAAGTGAATCCGGAGCGAGGGTTCCGTTAACTCGAGCCCGAACTGCCCTTACAGACCTTGAATCAGAGGGTAAAGTACAAGGTCCAGCTGCCGGCGGAAGTGTATGGTCACATAATTTTCTTGTTGATGCAAGGCTCCGATTTGGAGAAGGTGCGCGAGGTCCTGACCTTTTTTGTCACGAATCAGGATAAGATTATCGGCTCCCTCAAGCGAGGTCATTTCGAGGAAATATTCAGGACTTCCATCGAGAAGATGCTGGTGCATGAGGCATTGGTGAGTCCGAGCCTCGAAAATACGAGGAGAAGCTCGACAGGTCTCTCATCGATGTATTAACAATATTTCTCTCTCTCTCTCTCTCTCTCTCTCTCTCTCTCTATTTGTGTCCACAGCTCCTCGTGGATTATGCAAAAGAGTACGAGATCGGTAAAATGAAGATTTGGATCGACATAGCGAATCTGCATTTGCGTCTCAACGAGGACCAGAAAGCCCAGCTGTTGAAATTAGCCGAGTGACGGGTCCCCAATGGCGAGTGATCCTCTGACGGCCATCGATAGTCGATAACTTATAACAAGGGGAGCGGCTTCTCTGCCCCTCCCCCCTCTTGCCCGCATCATCGCACACTTCTTTGTAAATAATAATTATGATGATAATAAAGTCAGAGCTTTGTAATGGTTTGTTACGAAATAAAAGAACGTAAATAAATAATAATAATAATAATGATTGAAACTTGATGGTGAATTGATGGTTATTGGGGAATGGGGAGAGGGAGGGGGAAATAGGTTGCGGTTCTGAGGCGGTGGCGGCGATGACTACGACAACGACTACGACGATGACTGGAGCGAAAGATATTGAAATAAAGCGGGTGATTGGTATGCATCAATGTCCTTGTCCCTTGAGCAGTGGCGGCCCGATCCGGGCGATTAGTCTGAATTAAGTAATACATTGGCGGGTACGGGCAGGCCGCGAGCACCCAATCCCACCATCCCCTCCCCCGTACCGGCCATTGCAACTTAAATGCCCGTTTCCTGCACTGGGTCGGCTCGGCTGGGTCGGGGACGTCTCCGCAGCAGCCCCCCACCGTCGGAGTCGGGTCCGGGGGCGTAGGGAGGATCGTCTAGCGAACCATAGAGCCGCGCGGCAAGTTGGATCGCGCGCTTGTCGGGCCCGAGACACCGACGACGCGACTCGTCGAGGAGACCGCGCCGGCATTCAGGCCAATAATCGGGAGGAGATTATCGGTAGCAGCGGTAGCAGCAGCAGCAGCAGCAGCAGCAGCACTAGTGGCAGCATCATCATCGTCGTCGTCGTCGTCGTCGTCGTCGTCGTCGTCAGCAACAGCATCAACATGGACGACCAGGAGAGGGTGGGTACACGCGCTTCCACAGTAGCCTTCCCCTCAAACTTCCCTCCACCTCTCCTCGTCCCCCGGCTCGCGAAGCACGTGGATAATCTTAAATAACGTGAAAAACAGTTGTGCAAGAGCGCGATAATCCCACTTCCCCGTCCCCTTTCACTCTAGGCAAAACTCGGATTTTTATCAAACGTTGCTCCCATAGCGGCTCGCAAATATTCTTCAAAGTTATATTTTCATGCGGTGGCGCGGCAACGGGCCGCCGACCCTGAGCCGCTGCTGACACGAGCTCAACGAACGCTAATTAAGCTCGATCGGGGCGTGTAAAAATGTTATTCTCTAATTGCTCGGCACCACGGTAAACAGATTTACAGGGACTTTTGCTATCGTTCCCACCACTGACGTCATCAATGGTCCCTAGGCCTAAGCGATCTCCTTGTTCGTCTCTCTCCTCCCTCCATGCTCCCTCTTCCCGCACCCGATACCGACAAAGGGCCAAAGTTTTGTCCGTTTAATTGGATCGTACGTGATTTATGGGACGACTTTATCTCACCGATTAGGCGCGGTTGCCCGCGGAACTCCAAGGTCGGGCACTCCTACTCAATGTCACTTGGACTCGCTGCTTCCTTTCGAATAAGCAAGCCACGAGGGTTCGTGAACAGGTAGCAGGGTGCACTTTTTTTTCTTCTCTCTCTCTCTTGTAGTAAATACTGAAAAAGGGAATATCATCTACTATATCATCCAATAGAAAATGATCGTGGTGCTCAGCTACATGCGCTTAATCACGCGTTCCGAAATGCCGATACGCCGAGTTGTCGGATTATTTATTACGCCGAGTTATCTGCGTAGATAATAAGGAGGTATTTGATGGTTGGCCGTGTCATTTATAAGAGCTAAGGCCCGAAACGCGAATGCCAATAAAATTGATTGCGCCCAGCGGACGAGTATCGAAAGCGGAATCGGCAGGCTCGACGATGCTCTCCGTGGATAATATATCGTTCGATTAATACAGAATGAAAGGGTGCGCCTGGGGCTGGACTCGATCCGCGAGTTGATCGCTAAGGAGGAGCCGGACGTCGAGATAACGGAATTGGAGGAGGCGCCGGGCTCCGGTCGAGGGGACAATTACACCTCGATGCTCTACCGCTTGAACGTGAAGGGCCGAAAGCGCTCGGAGAGCCTCGGCTACTCGACCTGGGAGCGCTCCATCATCTACAAGGTCCTGCCCGAGTCGAAGGAGCACCGCGAGGCCTTCAAGAGCGAGCTCCTCTTCAGGAACGAGGTCGTGTTTTACACGAGAGTCTGGCCGGCCCTCGCGGCCCTCCAATCCACCGCTCGCCTCGTTTTCGACGGCGTCGCCAAGGTCTACGTCGCCAAGGACGAATTGATCGCCATGGAGGACCTCAGGGCCCAGGGCTTTAAAATGGCCGACAGGAGGAAGGGCCTCCAGGTCGACAAGCTCAAGCACGTGCTCAAGGCACTCGCGGGATTTCACGCGCTCAGCCTGAGCCTCAAGGAACTGAGGTATCCACCTCACCCCTTACCAACCACTATTTATCCTCATATACGACGTAAATTATATATCGCGTACTACCATTATTACTCGGTGCAAGGTTCTTAAACTGCCTCCGGCGCGTAATGTATAAGCTTCGCGATCTAAGCCTGACGATGCAACAAAACCCTATCGATTCAAATTGATTCATTGACTAACATTGGATAAAAATCATCTGTGGCTCGCGATCTATCCGATCGAGCCCCGAACGTATTACGGCTACGATGCCTTGACATTCGCTTTGCGATCAAGAAATTTAATAATTTTCTACAACAAACGATCTAGGCTAAGCACAGGGCTCGGGCTGGCAACAATTACGGTTTAATTTATAGAGGATCATTGAGTATTAGGAATATTACGAAGTAAGGGGATAAAAGTCAGACGGGCCTCGTTAATTTTCCATCTATCGGCTTGCGAAGAGATTAAAACAGGATTCAAGCAATTTTCTAATGAAATGCTCGGTCCTCGATCTACTTTGCTTGCGTAACCCGTCAATGCCGATGTATTTTTAATAATTCAACAACGGTAGCTTGTACGCGGACTCGGGGCCTGCGTAATACGCGATCGTGAAGGGACGAAGGGAGGAACGAGAAGATGGCGGTGGCGGTGGAGGTCGAGGTCGAGGTGGAGGTGGAGGCCCTGAAAAACGATTTCGGAGTAATAATGCCTTGCGCGTGCGGCAGTTTATGTTAACAATATCCGGAATTAATTGTAGTCCTGTATTGAAGACCAGAAGTGTTCGAGAGGCTGTCGCGTCGAGATTCGGAGGTCGGCGAGGCCGTCCAGGAGGCGCTCTTTCGTATGGAGAACATCGAATGGTACAGGCAGTACTACCGGACGGCGACGAGCAACGCCCTCAAGATGGTCTCGGATGGCCTCCCCGAGTCCTTGGAGCCACGGCGCGACGAGATAATGGGCAAGTTCCGGGACTTCCTCGGGGAGGACAGCTTCTTCCGGACCATGTGCGACCTCACCTCCAGTCAGGGTCCGCTCACTGTCTTTTGCCACGGCGACTGCTGGACCAACAACTTCCTATTCAAGGAGGCTGACTCCACAAACTCGGAGGTCGGTGCTTCCCGCCTTCTTTCATCATCATCATTTCTACGCGCTCTCTCTCTCTCTCTCTCTCTCTCTCTCTCACTTTCTGACTCGCTCACTATTGAGCCCACGTCCCGACCGAAAGCTAAATTCTTAATTAGGTTAAAAAAAAAAAAAAAAAAAAATGCCCTCCCATTGCGGTATGTCGGCCGACGCACTCTTGGCCTTCATTAATCACAACTTAATTTTTTTTTATTAACTACACGTTAGCGTTTAAATTATTATTGGCATTCTATTGTCGATCGAATTTATTCAGTGAGTTTAAACAATTTAATGGACATTCAAGTCACACATCGCCATATAACTTTTATTAATAAGACACTTATACTTTTAATTGCGTTAATTATTAAAATGTCGGCTTATTTATTCTTCTTCTTTTTATTATTATTATTATTATCATCATCATCATCATTATCATTACCAGACCGCCGATATTGCGTTTATTACTTACTCTCTGCAGATAACTGCCTCATTAAGCATAATTATCATCTATATTATTATACGAATGTCTTGCCTTATCAAGAAAGCGGCAGTTGAAGCTGTTGATGCCACGGTGAAGGGGAAACGGGGACGGGGAAGGAATAAAAAAATCCCCTTCCGCGAGATACGCGCAACCGTAAGGTTATTGTGAATATTTAAGATTTTCGTAAAGTCAGTTGTGTTCCTTTGCTGATAAAATTCTTTGGGCCGCCAGTCCTTGGCGACGAAAAAGCAATTAGGAGCTGTTGTAATAATTATTATTGTTATTGTTGTTGTGTTGGTAGACGGTCGTCTGTTTGGTTGACTTTCAACTGACCCGCGTCGGCTCGCTGGCCCTCGACCTCGCCAACCTCCTCTACTGCTGCACAAGCGGCGAGGTGAGGAAGACCTCCATGACTCAATTGCTGCAGCACTACCACCGGCACCTCATGTCAGCCCTCAACACCCTCAACCCGACCGCGATCAAGGATCCCCTCAACATGTGGAACCTGTACGTATGCTCTCGCTCAACTCGTTGCGACCCCGCCCTTCCAGCCCCCGCTCTCATTAATTTAACGGATATGAGGGGTGACGCATTCCACCGAGTATCTGAAGGAGCGCGGAAGCCCTCCCCCTCCCACCATTCCCGCCCCCATGCCCAGCCAACGCTTTAGCCAACGCCGGCTTGTTCTCGTAGGCTTACCGAGGAGATGAGACGCTGCGGCAGATTCGGGCTGGGCCTCGCCCTCGACATTCTGCCCATCAGCACGTGCACGAGCGATCAGGCCCCGGACCTTTACAAGGGCAGTGAGACCACGAGCGACGAGGAGCGCTGTCTCCTGGCACCACCGCCCGCCGGCGCCGAGTGCATCCGGCTCATGACCGACCTCGTCGTTGAGCTCGTTGACAACCGGGCCCTCTAACCGCCCAACTCCACGCACACGTACGCAAGGATATTACTCCAGCGAAGCTTTATCTCTGTATTTCTTTAAACTCCCGCGGAAGCCGGCCCCAATCCATTAATAAATCCTTCTACTTCGCTTCCACCGAGGCTCGATTAGATCAAGGCAACCGAGAACATAATATTGTACCGACGAGAATATTTCTTAGAAGAGACGCGGGTACCCGGCCCGCGCATACATACAGATTTGTACGTGGGACGCCCAACTACACGTTCGAACCACATTTCGGCTTTCCTTCCGTACGACATTATGGCTACAGACTGAAAATCCATAATTTAATTCATTTGAATTTACTTCCTCTTTATTTAGAACTTAGACAATAGACAACATGCTGGTTTATTGCAACGAGGGAACATTAAACTATACTTTCTCGTTTCTTTATATTCTTCTTCTTCTTCTTTTTTTCTCCTTTTTTTCTTCTTCTTAAGCTACTAATAGCTTTGCTAAATCTGCGATTATTATAATTCAAAGCTGGGGGGGGGAAGATCCCTCCACTTTTCAAATATTCACATTAATAAAGTATACGTGTACTGTATTAAACTAAAAAAATAACCTCAAATGTATAAAAATATTTGCCAAAGAACGTGAAAAGTAATAACACCTACTTTTCTTTCACAATTTAATAAAATAATAAAAATAATATATATATATATATATATTATTTGTATTAATAAATACAATTCTCTTGGAACACCTTTAAAATGTTAGATCAAATAAAATCGTCATAGCAAAGTATTTAAAATAATATTATATTACTATACATATACATACATGCATAGACACGTACATACATACATATGTATATATGTGTATATTCTTGTATTAAAGCATGATTAATGATTAAGTTAAATAATTATCTTAGCAATATTGTACAGAAATCACTGAAGATGTCAATATTTTTATAAAAATAAGAGTATAAAAGAAAGAAAAAAGGAGACCGTTTAAGATGACATTTAGTGTCTTATAATACAACACTGCATAAGGAGATAAGGGGTTAATACAAATATACTTTTCATTCCTTTGATCAAATAAGGATTTCTGTATGCGTCGCTAAATGATTTGTCACTTTGTATACTTTTGTCAATAGTATATTATATAGGATCGTCAGGTCGATTACAGTTGAATTAATTGTACTGCAAAATACAAAACCGACGAACATAAAAAGATTTTTTTTTTTTGTCAAAGTTCTAAATAAAATATTACTCGCCAGTTCTCGTGGCCATTTTTCAACTGGAATCGAATTCTCCAATTCGCTCCGGTGAGTAATGGCTCATGGTCCTTAAATAACATTCAATTCACATTTTTTTTTATTATTTTGTTTTGTTCCTTACGCAATACGTTGACTCTTTTCTACCAATTACTCTCAGAATAATACGTCGTATCGAAGCTGAGGGAAGAAACAGAGCCTCTTTCTTATGTTGTACACTCATAAAACGTATTTCTTTTCACTTATAGATCAGGCTTTCATTTTGCTCATTTTGCAATAATCCTCGTATTTCATTCACTTCCTAAAGAAATCAGTTTGACTCTCTCATTATCGCACTTTATTTAAATAATCACTTTCCTATGGGTCGGTTATCGGCGTGAAAGTAAAGTTTAAAATTTTAATTGCACGCTCTGGTTGCTTTCAACTAAACGCGACAGTGGCAAATGTCTCGAATCCTACATGTCCTGTGAGAAAAGCATACTTCGAAACCTCTTTTAAGAGAAAAAAAGCAATCTTTGTTTAATTTTATTATTATTATTATTTTTTTTTTTTGTATCTTTTGTGCTTGTATTATATATATATATAATTTTTTTTATGTTAAATTAAAAAGAGTCCATTCTGGAGTACAAATTTGAGAAATTCCGTTAAGCCTAACATCTGTCAAATATCTACAATAAACGGAATGACAGGAAACGCTGCCATTATTGGCCCTTAGCACAATTTATGAAATTAATGATCATTCTCTCTGTTATTCTTTCCTTAAAAAGAAAAAAAAAGGACTGCTATTTAGTTACAATCTACCCGCATCCTACATTTCTAGTGCAATCAAAGAAACGATTTCCCACCCGGTATACACAAATGACTACCACGCTCCCATAAAAAAATTATCAGTGGTCCGTAGCAGGTCACCTCTATATAAACTATTTCGCTCTCTCTCTCTCTCTCTCTCTCCCCCATTCTCTTGCTCTTGCGCGCACGCTCGCAACATTACGTTCCTCTTTCGTTCGTTCTCTCAATCTCCTTTCATGCTTCGAGAAAATGCAAATCGCGCAACGTCCTAAGCGTACAGTACACGAGGGTCCTTATGCTGCCTGCTGCGGAGGCGTGTGAGGCTGCGCCTGCGGACTCGGCGGCTGTCCTTGCTGCTGGGAGGTCGGCTGTGCCTGTTGTTGGGCTACCACGGCAGCCGGTTGCGCCCCAGTTGCCGTCGGCTGCGACGAAGGATTGCTACCCGGCTGCCATGGCGACTGGTGTTGATTCTGAGATTGTTGTTGCTGAACTTGCTGTTGCTGAACTTGCTGTTGCTGCTGCTGCTGTTGTTGTTGCTGCTGCTGCTGCTGATGCTGTTCCTGAGCGAGCCGCTGGTGCGCCTGCTGCCGCGCGCGGAACTCGGCCGCCTTTAGCTGTTCGAGGTGGAACTGCTGACGCTCCGTTATCAGCTGCTGCCTCTGGTACTCGAGGCCCTCGCGCTCTCGCTCCATCGTCGTCTCCAGTTCCTCGAAGTGACGCAGCTTTATCTCGAGCTTCTTCATCTGGGTCTCCACGAGCAGAGCCACCAGGGACTTTATTTTCCTTTCCTCGACGGCGGCCAAGTGCTTGGCCTTTACCGCGGCCGCGGCCAGGGCGGCTGCTGCCGCCGACTGCAGCTGAGCGTCCCTCACGACCTGCGGGTCATGATCGTACATTATAATTCGTACAGGATTTCGTCGCGTCGCAAAATTTTTAACCTCGATTGGCTGTTGGGCAAATTATATTGAAACAGATATCGGACGCGTACCTTGTCCTTCTTTTCCTTGGCCTCGCCCTCCTCGCCGTCATGCTTCGTCTTCGGGTCGGTATCCTCGCTCTCCTTCGCATCCACCTCCATCTTCTCGGGCTCCTGTTGCTGTTGCTGGCTCTCGGTGCTCTCACTCTCCGGGGTCTCGATCTCTTTCTTGGGGACGGGTGCGGCCCCGCTACTGTCCGTCGATTCGCTGTCCTCGGTCGCGGTCGGGCCGCTTTTGGCCTTTTCACCGGGCTCCTCTTTCTTGCCGTCGGGCGGCGTTGTGGCCGAGGACTGAGGTGACGTCGCAGACGTAGGCGTCGGCTGACCCGAGGTGTTTTGTGCGTTGCTCGACTCCTCCGGAGGCTCCGGCGGACCCGTACCCGCGATGCCCGACTGAGCGAGTCCAGCTGCAGGATCGAATTTACCTGAAACCGACGAAGCTACTGGTGAGCTATTGTTCTTGCTTGAATTTATTGATCGATATGTGACCAACTAAAGTTTGCGGCTCTTCCGGTGCTCGTCTAAGGATCAGCGGAGTTTCGTGGATTCGGTACCGAGACACAACGGAGGCAATTTTCTCAGTAGTCTCGCGCGAAAGAGAGAGAGAGAGAGAACGAAATAGGCTCCGGATGACTTACCGTCCGAATTCGCGCTCGCCTGTACATTTCTCAGATGCTGATCGAGAAGAGCAGCTGGCACCTGGTCCTTGATCGCGGCAAACTCCTCCATGGCAGCCTTGGCTGCGCTCGCGGCGACTCTCGGGTCGACGACCGAGGCCAGGAATGCGACGGTACTCATTACGGGATTGCCGGCCTTAGAGAAGGGTATCGGCTGGTACGCCAGTGGACCCAGGCCCTCCGGCTCCTCGAGGTACGGATCCTCGATGGGCAGTCTTAGGAAGTGTAAAATGCACTCGTCTTGCGTTCTCGAGCCTACGTGCTCGCAAACCTGGAGGGCAAGCGATCGAGGGGATTAAGGTTAGCTCGATTAGTCTAGGATAATGAATGAATTCTTGTGAGCGCAGCAGCCTACCTTATTCCAGTCGTCCTTGTGGAGCTCGAGCGCCTCCAGTAGCAGGAGCGTCTCTTGCTCCGTCCAGTCGCGCGTCGCCCCAGCTGCCTGTTTGTTCTTGAGGACTGCGGGCTTCTTCGAATACTGATCAATTTTCAGGCCAAAGTTCGCCATTGTCCCGGACGCGGAGAGCTTATCGTCCGATATCAGGGGCTTCTTCTCGAGATCAAGGAGAGTCTTGGCTGCGGGCGGCTGCGGCGTCTTGGGCGGGTTCGGGTTCACAGGGGCCAGACCCGAAGGCGTATCCGACAGCACGTGGAAGTGGGAGGTGGGCGGAGGTCCCATCGGCGTCGGCCGGGATTCTGCATCGACCTGGTAATTTATCAGGCCCCACTGCTCGAGGAAGGCGTGCACGCGCATTATGGCGCAAACGTCACCGGCCAGGTTGCGTCTGACAAGTTGGAATATTCGGATTAATAATAATAATAAAAAAAAACTGGCCCAATTATTGGGAATATTAATAATAAAATAAAATAAAATAAAAAAAAAATATACCTGCAGGCCGTTGATGTAATGTATTCGGTAGGGTTTAGGCGATAGGTATCTATCATGAAATTCCTGTATGCCAGATAAATTTCTGGCGTCTTCGATTTGTTTTTACCGTTAAAAAATTCTGATAGAGCACGTTTCTCGATTGTGTGAATCGAGTTGTAATCGAACCACGCTGAATAGCTTGGAACGACAATATGATGAGTTTGTTCCGTGACATTGTCTTCTGGTTCGTCACTTTTACTTCCATCTCCTCTTTCCTTACTTGTATCTCTTTCTTCCCTGTCTTGTGACGTTTGTGAATTACTCTTGTCACCTAATTGTTCATAAATAATATTAAATAGTTACATTACGTCAAATATCAATTTTTAAAATATTAATTGCATTAATCCTGCTTACTTTGAAGTTAAGTCTTATATTATTTAAACAGTTTTTAAAACGTTTTGGCATTATAAAGCTTGCTGCTTATTCAATATAAAATTATTTACTGTCATTTTATTTAGCAAGTCAAAATAGGCGATATTATAAATTGTTTAATGGTTCGAAAAGGAACTACAATTTTTTCGATTTTAACAAACCTTCTGTGGGTTCATCAAGGTCAGCCATGTTTCCAGATTTTAGCGGTTGCAATTCATTGTCTTGTTTCTTGCTACTAGATATTAAGCTGCCCGTCGAACTGCTGTTTTGACCTGAGTTTGGTGTGTTAGCATTAGAAGACATAACTTCTACTATCCTTGGTTCTGCTGGAGGGTCTTCCATCCCTTGTGTTAAATCCTCCTCCTCATCTCCACCGCCACGAGATTTCTTTGGAGCTGCTGAAGATACATTCGATAGTCCTTGCACACAAGCAGGGGCTCGACCACTACACGCAACAGAATGATTAATAATTTAACAAGGAAATAGATAATTACTTGCCAATACTTTTTCTTAATTGGCATATTATAAAATAATGTTTTCAAAGATATCAATAAGCATTTTACCTCTTCCGTTTTCCGAGTTTCGGTGGAGGCGTGGGCGACCTTTTCCTCTTTTGTTTTTTAGCTGAAGAAGGTGGTGCTGGTTGAGCCATTAGATCTTCAACAGATAATCTGTATTTGTGCACTTTCTTTTGTCCATTATCATCTACTTCGTAATCCTCTTCGTTCATCCACTCATTGTACTGTTCTAAATCTAGTGCCCAGGTTGCAGATACTTTATACGTGGTCCTGCACGGAATTGATAATGGGAATAACAATGAGCTTGTGCCTGTTAGAAATTGTATAAACAGCTTAATACGTACTTTGCAGAAATGTTTCCAAAACCGGCTTCTGGAAAGTCCCATGGAAGATCAATGTTAATCCAGGAGTCATAACTATCTGGGAAATAATACCAATGTAGCAAAACAGAACGATCACGACGAAAACACGGCCGAGCATATTCTTCTTCGAGAGGATCGGCGGGTGGATAAATTATGTGGGTGGCTTCGTCTTCGTTTTCTGCTATTGTTCCTTGATGGCGACGCACTAAATCTTTAACTTTAGTTGCTGTAGCCTTATCAACGTCTGACCTCACATATATACTTGGTACAGTGAGACATCGATTTTGAACCAGTGTTCGTTCTATTGCAATAAGCATCTCCACCATTCTGTCCATTCGAGTGCCAGACTGGAAGTAAATTTACAGTTACGAGTTAGAAAGAAACGATGGAATATAACATTAAGAGAAGGCTATTGTGTAAAAGACAAAAAAACAAGAGTACCTTTCCTACTGGAAAATCGAATCTCCGCCATCCTTGTTCCTGTTTAAACCTAAAGGCAGTTAATAAAATTTGACACAAGCCACCTCCTGGTTTAAAATCTAAGAAGCATTTCATCTGTAAAGAAATTGATGGATATGTTTAGTAAGGATATAATACAGTGAGACAATGAAGAGTGGAAAACAAAAAAAAATACATACAGGAATCCTTGTCATAGGAGGCTTAGTAACATTTTTTCCAAGATTATCCTCTTGAAATTGAAGAATTTGTACAATTAAAGTAGATAAACTTTTGTTGGTCGGTAGATCCGTCTGAATATACTATACAAATAAAATGTATAAATTACTGTATTAAAGTACAAAATGGGCAGTAATGTATTTTTGGCCCAATGACTTTTTTTTAATGGAAAATGTACGGAACGGAACGGCGAGTTCTTATAGAACAAAGGTGTTAGAGGGTGGAGGGGAGTAGGGGAATAAGATGTTAAAGAAATATATAAATATTAAATCATCGGCATTACTTGTAAATAGACACGCTCACGCATACGCGCGCACGTCAGCATGCATGAAGAGTGAGATGGTAAGGGAGGGTGGGAGGGAGGGAGTGTGTGTGAGAGAGAGAGAGAGAGAGTGAGAAAGGGGGGTAACAAGCGCGGGCTCGCGTGCGAGAGAGACGGAGAGAGGGAGTTAGACTCGGAGAATAAGGGTAATAATAATATTTACGTAATACAATTGGGTGGGGTAATCACGGGATGATAAAAGTTAAGGAAGGTGGAAAAAGCTTGAGCGATAGAGAGTTCGCGTTGAAGGGAATACGATAATTGAGCCGAGTTGCGAGGGAAAATACTGGATGTAATTGGCCGTTGATGGGGTTTTTTTCGACACATGAGGTAGATAAACAGAGAAGGACGATGCGAAATGGAATAGCGTGGTGAGGGTAGGTCCGATCAAAAGGGTGTATAAAGATTGAGAGTCGTATGAAAGGCGACATCGGGAAGGAAATCGCGGGTATGCGTGCGGTCGGCGACATATAGGTTATGCTCCCCTCGGCAAGCCGCCTATCTAGCGCGGCCGGGGTGAGAGTGAGTGAGTGAGTAGTGAGTGGGTGAGTGAGAGAGAGTTTGTGTGTGTGTGTGTGTGTTTGGTTGAGCGGAGGGTTTTCCCGATCGAGAGGAACATCGGGTATATTAGGAAGCTAGGCAGTAAGTAGCAATGCGTAGAGTTGTCGATGAGCGGAGTCGGGAGGCCGCCGCTGTTGGGCTCGGTGACGCCGGGTTTGCCCGCGGTTGCGGCAGCGGCAGCAGCGCGGATCGGGAGGTACGCACTACTCACCTTTTTGGCGTTCTTCAGGAGCCACTGCTTGACCGAGTCGAGCTGGGCGAGGACCTCCGAGGAGTCGAAGAACTTGAGATTCGGTCCCCCGTCCTTCTTCGGGCCGAGCGAGAGCATCTTGGCCGTGATGGCGCGCGCTGGAGCAAGCCGAAACCTCGTCCGCCCGTCGTGTACGTACTCACTCGGTGCTCTATAGGGGCCGGGAGAGCGAGTGAGAGCGAGAAAGAGTGAGAGAGAGAGAGGAAGAGAGAGAGAGAGAGAGAGAGACGGGCCGAGGAAGCCCGACACCGACAGAGATAGGAAACAACGCCGTGTGTCGCGCTCTCGCCCCCCCTCCCGAGTATCGCTCTAACCAAACATCGCCGCGGCCCCGTCGGCCTGAACGCAGCTGCGGAAGACGCGCGGCGGTACCGCGAGCACGACCACCGCCACGAGCAACAGCAGCACCACCACTATCAGAGCACCACCGCCAGGACGGTCACCGCCACTGCCGCCAGTATCACTTTTACTACAGTAACTACAACAGCCACTGCTATTATAACTATTATTATTATTACTGCTGCTGCTGCTGCTGCTGCTGCTGCTCTTGCTGCTACAGCACCAGTAGTACACCACTTAGGGCCGTCGCCACTTGCGCTAGAACGGCAAAGAGAACGGCCGACTCGCGGCGAGCATTTGTTGCGGCCTCCCGAGAGGCCCCTTTTTTGCTTTTTAAGATCCTTGAATCGGACGAGAGCTGAGAACAGCTTATTTACGACAGCCGCGGCTCCACTGCACCCGGGACTGCTTGCACGGCCTTTACGCGCCGATCGATTCGATCCAGCCGAGTCTCTGGCCACACACTTTGCGCCTCGAGTGCTCCCGATCAAATGGGAGGCATCGCTCGCGGCTCGATACGCGGCCAACTTCAGTCAGTCAGAGTCCGACTTGCGAGCCCGCCCGCTCTCTCGCCGCTGTCCCGGCACTGTGCCGCCCTGCCCTCTAACTTGGCGGCCACGGTTGCGGCGGCGACTACGACGACTAGGACGATTACGACGATTACGACTACGACTACCCGAGACACGATTACCCACCGTAACTAACCTTCGAGTACCGTCGACTATCTAGTCGCCGGTAACCTGACCCATTCGTATCCAACCGGCAAATTACCCCTCGACCTCTCGCCCCTATTGCTTTCAGACTCCTTGCTCCCGATCTCATTAGTCAGAAAATTAATTAACCATATATTTCGTCGGATCCTCCGCAACTTCCTCCATTCGAAATTCTTTATTCGAATACGGTGGAGGTCGGTGGGTTAGGTAGCGCGCGCCCACGATCTGGGCGCAGAGGAGACTTGTAGGGGGAGGGGGGTCGGGGAGGTATGGGCGACCGAGGGGCACAGGCGGCCCGAGGCGAAACGAAACGAAAGTTCGCGCCTCCGGGGCCGCTCGGGGCAGCCGTGCTACGATTTATCGACAATATGGCCGACGGAAGTGGACGTCAGCAGAACGCCAACTGCCGAGCGACGAAAGTGTCCGTGCGTCTCACCGTGTTCGGGAGATAGTGGCGCGTGGCTGCTGCCAGTCCAAATAATATTACCAAACAAAACAAAAAACAAAAAAAAAACCCAGAACTCTCGTCATTTATTTGATTTTGCCAGGTTATCGAGCCGTCTGGCTCCTCTTCGTCGCGCAACTCGACCATCGGGTCCGTTCTCTCGGCCCTTCCAGTGCCCAATAACCTTCTACGGGCGCGCAACCTTTTATCGTACTCTCCCCCCCCCCATTCTACCTCTTCTGTGCCACATGGGCCCAACGTGCTCAGCAGCGAGTCCCGCCGTCGTACATATCAAGAGCGACTCTCTCTCTCTCTCTCTCTCTTGCGCGTCCTTTCGCGCGGATCGAGGGCCAAGCGATTTTAGACAGTGATCGAGATTAAAGCGGCCTCGATCTTTATTCACTTCGGCTGTCGGCTCGTCGAGGTTGAGGTTAAGAGAGGAGCGAGCTTCGCTTCCACTCCCCTCCCCCCTTCCCCACCCCATCAACCTACCCGTAGCCGCTTCAACTCTTTCGCATGCGCTCGTTATCCAGTGAATAGCCGCCACCCGAAGAAAGCATCCCAGCCCTACCCGTATTCAAGCTTTCGCCAGGCATTTATTATTTGAAAGTCGGGGACAGAAAGTAGTTCTTGGCTTCTCATTGTCGAGCTGGTTAACCACTTCACGCTCGGATGAACGAGGCTCACGACAAGCTATTCTAGTAAGGTCAGCATAGTAAGAGAGAGAGAGAGAGGGAGAGAGAGAGAGGGAGAGAAAGAGAGAGAGACGAGACGAGATTATTCGTTATCCCGTATCACGTAGTCTCACAGAGGCCATTTTTCAGATCGTAATATTAATCATTAGATGGATTGAACGTTAGGTAAATGGTAAGTGGGTAAGGTAATGTACCAGGTAACGGAGAAAATACGATAATGCCAGGGACGTAAATCGGATCGCCGTTATTATTTGCGTTACGATGGGCGGGGTGGGGGTGGGGGAGTGTTATCGAGAGCCGTTGAGCGTCTCGACTCGTCGTTCATAAGCCCCTTCGAGGCCAGAGGAGATATACGAGAGAAGAGCCTCGATTTTCCGTTGTCTGGCGCGCAATGCCGCAAGGCCAGAAGACGAGACCAGAAAGCGAGGGGGAAAAGCACAGAAGAGCCCGGGGCTCCGTGAGGCCGAGCTCGGTATCGACGGACGCCAATTCATTCATGATTCAGCCGAGTCTCGCTTATTCCCGGATCTTTGTGGCTTTCGGGGCGGAGCGGGGCGGGGAGGCAATAATTAAAAGCCATTGTTTGGAATTTGAAATAACCTCGAGACACCTTGAGACTTCAATAAAAGGTGCGCGGGGTCGAGATGACTGTCGAGACGAGGGGTCAGGGAGAGAGAGAGGTGCTTAGATAGAACGTAGAGGGAAGGCCGTTCGCTCGCGGCTGGCGGTTGGCGACTGTCGACTGCCGACTGGTGGTTCGGGCGTGGGGCACGAGGACGTGAGGGGTGGGGGCGACGACGAGAGACGAAGGAGCGAGAAGGAAGGGACGCGCGCCGAGAGAGCGAGAGTATCGTGATTCGTGTCTCGACGACTAGATCGCAGGCGGGTACGGTGGTGGCGGTAGTGGTAGTGGTAGTGGTAGTGGTAGTGGTAGTGGCAGCAACGGCACAACGACGACGGCAACGGCAACGGGGAGACGGACGTGCAGAGACATACGCGGGTCAAACGTACGCATTGGCAGCGAGAAAAAATCTGGCTGGCCTCGTCACTAGTCGCAAACCCGTAACGTAAGGCGGCATCGGAGCGCGGGTATATAAAGCGGATCAAAAATATATCTATATATCCTCTCTCTCTGTCCCCCCCCCTCTACCCCCCTCTGCCCCGTTATGTCCCTCTCTGTCTGCTTCACGCGCCTCCCCGTCCACGCAGACGAATAATAAAGCGAGCGAGCAGCAGCAGCAGTGCGAGGAGGAGGCCCCGCGATCACGGGAAACGTGTCTTTTTGTTGCAGAGTCATCGGGGAAGAGTCAGCAGTCTCGATAGGGACCAGGCAGGCAGGCAGGCAGGACACCGATCATCGGTCGAGCAGAAGCGCACGCAGAGCAGCTGAACCTGGAACATGTTTATTTGGGACTGGTTCACCGGGGTTCTGGGCTACCTTGGTAAGTCCTCGACTTCCCTGCGCGACTCTGCTCCTCTTTCCCTGACCCTTTCTCAATCCGAGCCCACCTCGCCATTATTACCCTCTTCTCGCCACCTACGATTTATTCCATTTTCGTTTACGAACTCCGACAATTAATACAATAATACACTCCACGCCTTTATTTAACGTCTACACTTGATACGCTCTTATTCCTCCTCCTCCGCCACCTCTTTCTTCTTCTTCTTCTTCTTCTTCTTCTTCTTCTTCTTCTTCTCTCGCACCTGACATCGCGCCTATCCGTTCTACTCTGACGAATTGACGATATTCTAAACTTCTGGCGGATACTCGGGTCGTTACGACGAAATATGCTGGACTGACGACAGCAATCTGTCTCCTACAGAACTTGCATAGCTTTTGCACAATATTCAAATTACACTTCTCTACTTGAACCATTCCTCTAGCCCCCTCCCGCCCGCCCGCCACCTCTTCATCGTATCCCTCAAGCTCCTGTACTATTTTCACATCTCAATATCGTCCACCTTCTTATCGTTATTCACTCTATTTTTTATTTCTTCTTAGCAGTCGAGCCCCAAGCCCAAGACAACCATTACTTTCCTATATTATTTTGCAACTTTTATCATTGCACATACTTAATATAGCTTCCTTATGACTGAATCCTCATTAACATTGAAGGGCATTTTATATAAACATCAAGTAATTATTGGAACAAGCTATTATTGGCTCATCTAATTTTAGTTCCTGTTTAATATGAAAGCCAAGAGCTACTCAAAATCTTGGACATTTCCTTCTGTTTTCGTTCCTCTTCTGCTGTCTTCTTAGTCTCTTTGTAAGAGACTTGCCCTGGCATATAGATGAAGCTTTAACTTTTACTTTTTCAGGATTATGGAAGAAAAGTGGAAAGCTGCTCTTCCTTGGACTGGATAATGCTGGTAAAACGACGTTACTTCACATGCTTAAAGATGATCGACTTGCACAACATGTACCCACATTGCATCCAAGTAACTAACTTATTTACTAACATTAAATTACAATTATAAGCCCAATTGTTCTTAACATTGATAATCTTACATGGTACCTATTGAATTATATAATTTGTCAAATTTGAAACTATATTCATAAGTCTAACTAGAAAGATGATATGACTATTTTTATTCTCCGTCAATGTACATTAATACTTTTAAATAAAATCTTAGTGTACATCTTGTGTATCGACTTGCTTTGTAAATTTATTAAGACTGCTCACTATGAAAATTTATATTTAAATGTAAATATGCAAGAGTGTAAAAATTTAAATATTTAAATGAATATTCATGGTAAGACATTGTTGTTTTAATAGCTCTTTGTTGCTTCTTTCCTAAATTCAAATTCATTTCAAATATAATGCCTTTTACAAGTTGCTCCTTTCATTAGTAGTGTCTTACTTATTTTTACAATATAGAAAATAAGAATTATGGTAGATGCTAATAATAATTATTTAAATTTGACTTGGACAGTTCCATATAGATTATTTATTTTTATTTTAATTACTAAATTTATATCATATTTGCTCCTGTTACTGTAAAGTAACCTTCATTCTTACAAGCATTTATAGAAATACAATTTATTTTATTCCAGCATCAGAGGAATTATCTATTGGTAACATGAGGTTTACTACTTTTGATCTCGGTGGTCACACCCAAGGTAATGTCTAGCGTAGCACTTGGTGTCTTGAAAGAGTTTCCCATGCAAGGAGATAATTATTATTCTTGTTTCAACTAGCTCGAAGAGTTTGGAAAGATTATTTCCCAGCAGTTGATGCAATTGTGTTCTTGGTAGATGCTAGCGACAGATCACGGCTGAATGAATCTAGAGCTGAATTAGACGCACTTGTGACTGATGAACAATTGAGTGTTTGCCCAGTGCTTGTTCTTGGCAATAAAATTGATAAGCCTGGTGCAGCATCCGAAGATGAACTTAGGAATTTCTTTAATCTGTTTGGACAAACGACTGGAAAGGTATGGAAAGATTTTGCTCAAGTACATTAGCTTTTTTAAAAATTACTCTGAGTTAAAAATACTCTTCATTTATAAGAATTGATTGAACATATGGTATATCCTTTGTGATTGGTAATCATTGGTCTTAGGATATTGTAGCTTGTAATAATTACACGTAAGATGTGTGGCTGTAGAGAATATTGAATTTCATTGATCTTTATTGAATTTTAGGGTAAAATTTCGCGCAGTGATATTCCAGGCCGTCCTTTAGAATTATTCATGTGCTCCGTACTGAAGAGGCAAGGTTATGGTGAGGGCTTTCGCTGGCTTGCCCAGTATATTGACTGAACACACGTAATTAAAATTTGAACGCTTCAACTATCCAATAATTAATAATGTCTAAACAATGATTCATTCTGCATATTGGCATTAGTACAACAGGATGAAGTTACTTTTTACGAAAATGGAAAATAAATTATAAATAAATAATAGGTGAGGGTATCAGCGAATTAAAACACATGGCAGGAACGTTGTGTACAATGACAATTAGTATAGCTATAAGATCGATTCCTGTGGTATTAAGGCCGCTTCAAATCGACATACTTCTTTATAATGAAAATGAATTCTATTGAATTCTTTGAAATTTTTAATCTCTAAAGTCTATTTAACAAGTATAGCGACTTACCAAGGGGTGGTTGAAACATTTTGATAATTAAATTGCTAATAAAGTAATTATTTAAGAAGTCCAGATATCTTTACAACTTATTTCTTTACATGAGCTACGCAATATGATGTGCACAACCAGAACAACTTGTAAATTTACAGATTTAATTTACAACAAACGCTATTATTTTATCTATACTATGTTTGGTTGAGAAATCTTTATATAACAAAAAGAAACAAGATAATCTAGTGGAATAAGCCAATAAATAGTAAAATTAATTTTTTCCGACGCTTTTCAAATACATTATAATAATGGTATGGTACACAAATTATTATAAAAAAAAAAAGAGGCAAAACCATTATAAAATAACGAATTTTTTAATACTGTCTTTAATTTTTTTTTTTTTTATATATATATATTTCTACCGTTGATTTCGGATAAAATATTCCAAAGATAGTAAAACTATCATCTGTAATAACACTATAATTTTATTTACTGTATGAAAGAAACTTTATTTTTCAGCAGATTTCTTTAATTGTTACTTCGAATAAGCGAATATGCGAATGATTACGGAAAGTAGTAAGTTTATTGTAAAAAGACAATTGATGATTCATGTTGATTGCGTGATTGGTTTACTCAGTAATGACTGACATGTTCTTTGTGTATCTGAAATAGTTGTAAGGTACTTACCGTGCATTATTTTCTTGGTTAATTTTACATGAATAAAAACAATGTTTTTATACGAAAGGCATTTATTTTACACATCTAAACGTCAAACTGATCTCATGAAAGTTCTTTAATTTGATAAAAATATAAAATTTCTTTTTACACGTCTCATTTGGTATATTCGCGTGTATGTATTTCTATAGAAGTACAGGAATTGGAGCAGGTACGATTAAAAAAATAATTTATATAATACATGCACAGATTACATTATAATTTTGATACTTGTAATTCGTTCTTAGGTAAAGGCGCAAATCTTTTATTTATCATTTCATCGGTAACTTTTATTATTTTATCCGGATTCCAAGCCGGTTTTTGATCCTTATCTAATAATAATGCTCTTACGCCTGCAACGAAAAGTAAAGGACGAATGATATTTTTGATGTACAAGTGCCGAGGCAGGTCGGTCACGGAATTACCTTCAGCGAAATCGCTGTTTTTCTCGAGGCAGGCGCAAACTAATCTGTACTCCATTGTGAAGCATTCGGACAAGCTCATTTCGCCGCCCTCGTCGATAGCTCTTTTCGTCACCTTGAGCGACGTCGGGGACAGCTTACTCATATCCTTGACAACATTTAACGACCATTCGGTGTCTTTTGCTTTGAGCCTGCGGTCACGTTATCAGAATGTATGAGAATCCAATGGAATGGGTACGACGCCCAGGAATGCTTAATAGCCCTTGATGAGCCTTAAAAATACCTTAGGATGACCTCCTCGACTGTCGGGGCTTGGAAGCAGTGATCTATCACGTCGATGTGCGGAGCCAAACTGAATTTCTCTTTAATGCCGCTACGCCGATATGGTTTTAGAATTTCCTTGATGTTCGCGTCTTTGGAGAGTAATTTGTCGCAGACGGATTCGATCTTTTTTGATGGAACGAAGTGGGTGGCGATACCGGCGTGTGCGACGTCGGCGCCTTGGAAGGTCGATGGAAACGAAAGGCTGTACGTTAAATGGGGGTGGGGCGGGAGGGGGCAAAAAAAAATTAAGCGCAAAGCCTTTACCTTTCAGCCTGTGTCCGGTCATTCCCAAGTACGAGCCGAGCTTGCCTTCGAGCCGGGACAGAAAGTACGAGCCACCCACGTCGGGGAATAAACCAATTGCCGTCTCCGGCATAGCGAATACCGTCTTATCACTAGCGATTCTGTATTTACCATGAACGGACAGGCCAACGCCCCCTCCCATTGTTATACCATTTATTATGGCAATGTAAGGTATCTTATAAGTACCAATCAGATAGTTTAAGCTGCAATATGTTATTCAACGTTTTTATCACAATTTTATACGTTATCTGTTATGCAAGTTAATTTTTCTCCTACATCCCCCTCCCCCCGCCCTTTTTGTTTTCTTTCCTTTTCTAGAACCTTATTCGATGGAAATTCAAATTCTATTTGAAGGAAGAATATTTACATTCAAAGCTTATTTAATTGACCTGAAGTTATCAGGCTTCCGTTACAAGAGCATTTAATTTTCAAGTTTTCAACCTAACGAACTATTTTATTTACATATGCTTCATAGATACTTTCTGCTGTTCTAAAAAGTAATTCTTTAACATTTATATTACTAGTGAATTCATTCAATTACCACCTTTTCTTCAACTTCTATTATTATTGTTGTAAGTAAAAGCGCTGATTCTTATTGTTTGAATTTATTGACTTATTATTTGAATTTATGTCCCTTATAAATATATTAAAAAGTATGGAGTCAAACGTACATATACTCTGATCTAAAGAATTGTTTTCCCAGTTCGTCACCATTTGGTTTCTGTAAAGCTTGAACAACAGATTTAACATCTCCTCCAGCACAAAATGCCTTATCTCCAGTTCCTTTTATTAAAACCAATTTTTTTGTGCTTTCCCATTTTTTAAGGACGGGATACATTTTTTTTATCATAGATAGATTTAAAGCATTTAAAACTCTTGGTCGATTCAGTATAAGTACACCGCATTCATCCACCTATTGAAACAATAAGTATGGATTACGTTAATCGACATAAAGAATTTTATGTTAATAAAAGTAATCAAATAACTAGACTTACATCTTTTATTATGACGTCCTCTTCTTCTGAAGATGTCTTGTTCGAAGCTGAGTTTTACATTATAATAAGATTAATAAGACGATGATTTTGTGAAATATTATATCATACATGCAATATAATGTAAATCTTTTTTATGAAACATATAATACAGGGGAGCTGTAAGGGTATTTACATATTATGTTTGGTTACCAAGAAATGTACTTCTTATAGTAAGTAGAGCAATGGAATAAATTGAAGGAAAGGGTTTATAAAACGAGGATTAATTATGTAATAATATTTGCTTAATTTCGTATCTATATGAATGCACTATATACCATTGAGGCTTTGCAGTAGTTTTGTTTTGAAATTATTTTCCAACAAGCAGTACAGAAAAATCATTAACCTTGAAATGTATACAAGTTGATGAAAATAGGCAAAATTGTAATCCCACACATTGCATATTATAAGTTAATTTTGAAATTGCTCTGTGTTGCTTATGGGGTCTATAGATTTTTTCAATGCATAATATTACAAGTAATTACAATGTTATAACATTACATAACTGAAGAAGATGAAAGAATTTGGGTAAATAGTTATCTATCAGTATGTCATTTACATACACATCTCCATGTAAGAACAAAATCTCAGTAATGTCGCTTATCTCTATGATTTTTTAATGTAAGAGCGTTTCTGGACAAGGAGAAAAACTGCTCCAAGTCCAGAGTATAGAAACAAGTAACGAAAAATGTGGAGAAAAAAAAATTAAGAGGCGGGTAGTGTGGTTAGAGGAGATTGGCGGTGATCGAGATGTAAGGATGATGTAAGGATGATGACGATGGTGATGGATAGGGGTCTGATGTACCTGTCTCGCACTTTGAGCCGAACATTTTGCTGCAAGTACGGGCGAGCGGCGAACGACTCGTGCTAGAGAATTTCGTTAGGGCACGCTTAATCTGCAAAAGTATACAATAAATGGCATTGGTAGAATGTTTGGAAGGCAATCGCCTGCTGCTGGCCGATTAGATATTATGATTAAGCGCGATTAAGAGTCGACGTACTAGCCTTAATCTAGCTCTGTATTTACCATTTTTCTGCTGGCTGTAGGTATATAGTCGCCTCTTGTATACGTGTGCGCGCACACATGCGTAGAGAATTTATGTACGCAGGAGATAAGTCGTGTCCCTTTAATCGAATTCGTTAAACGGCTAATCGGCTGATAGCGATATAATAATTATTTACATGCTTGCTCGGCGAAGAGGAGCGAGCGGCGGAGGCGGAGGCGGGAGGGGGTCCGAGGGGAGTTCGCGGGAAGGTTAAGTCGTGTATGAACCGGATGACAGTTATCGGAGCATAAGAATAGCCGCACACGTTGTTCCCGTCATTATCAGGCGTGATTCGCGAAACGGTTGCTAGGGCCGGGATCAGGGTCTAAAGATCAGGGTGGGTCCAAAGACTTTGGCTACGACGAGGACGGGGCTGGTCATTAAAGAGGCCGGGCCCGCGCTCGAGCAGACTGTGGCTCGATAATCTCGACGATAACGTGTCAGCGTATCGATAAGCCCCTCGCACTGCCTCCGTACTCAATCCTCAGCCGCAGCCACCACCGTCTCAGCCACGGCCATCACCGTCTCAGCCGTTGCCGTCGCTGCCGTCGCCGTCGCTGCCACCGCTGCCACCGCCGCCGCCGCCGCCGCCGCCGCTGCCGCCTCCGACTCATAGCGTTGCCGAAGTTTTTGAAAGGCGGCGGGCGCGCTTTCGCTATCTGCTGGCGATCCACGGAATCATAATAACATTGGATCCTCTCGGACAAGAAGATCGGCTTTACCGACCGCCTCACTTCTAATAAGCCTCTCTTTTCCGAGTTATAAATATAATAATCGGGCTCGCGCGACGATTACTTTGTCTGGAATATAAAGTGGGAAATGGAGTTGCTTAAAAATGAAAAGGGTGAGTGTTACGTTCAATGTCTTTGACTTTTTATAAATCTCCCCATCGGCTGGTCCTGGTGATCGTAATCATTATCGTGATCGTAATCTTCACATTCTCCTCCTCCTGCTCCTTCTTCCATCCTTCATCCTCATCCTCATCCTCATCGTCGTCATCGTCGTCATCTTGTACTTTTCCTTCTTCTTCTTCTGTATAATCAACATCCTTGTTATTGTCGTCGTCGTCATCGTTATTGTCATTGTCCACTTGTTCTCGTTCATCCACTTGTTCTCGCTCCTCGGCCGCTGGTATTGTTCTTTAAAAGCGGATCACCGTATACGCGTCCCAAGTATCGATAAATATTTATCGAAGCCGATAAGCCTTAGAGAAATTTCCGAAGGACACGGATGCAAAATGTTATTGTAGAGACGTATATTTGTCGAAAGAGTAGAAGTGTGAGCACGTACGTACATAAATAATAGGCAGGTAATAAGTGTCGATAACGATGACGACGCGACGACGACGGCGACGACGACGATGACGGAGGTGTGGGTCGAGTGAGTGCCGAGTGAATTATCATGAACTGGAGCGAGCCGTGGGGGGGGGGGGATCGAGGGACCGGAGCTGTAAGGACGAGGAGTTTAGATCCTCGAGGTTCGAGGGCCGATAGGACCTGTGCGACGATAGATTGCTAGTTGGCACGTGGTAGAGAGTCGTTGTAACGGTGGACGAGGGCGGGGAGAGGCCTCGAGTCATCGAGGATGAAGAGAAAGAGAGATCCGGGGCTCGAGAAGAAGGCCTCGCGAGCCATCGGGTCGTTCACTCAATCTTAACGCTCCAGCGCCTCGCAACGCGGCAGACGATGGTTGCGGCGGTGACGGGGGTGGGGCAGAGGGGTCAGAGGGGCTAGAGAGGGAGGGAGGGACTAGCCTCAGGCGGAGGAAACGATAACGGCGACCGCGCGTCTCTTCTCCGGAGAAGACTCCGGGGTCTTTGGCTGAATGTATATCTTCCCGCTATGGCCCCGCCGCTCCCAGCATATGGAACGCCCTCGAAGACGTGGCCGGCGGCCGCGCTTGTGAGGAAAAGCGTATACTGCTCGGGCGTGTTTGTCCGATTGTTCGCCGCTCCGATAAACGCGTGCCTCGCGTCCATATAATACTTACGCACGTGTGCGTGCGTGTCGTGCACCTCCTCGTAGCTTTCCCATTGCCACGCATACACTCTGGTCGCATTGGCGGGGCAGAGCCGTCGAGGAAGTGGCGTTGGTGTGGCGGGTCGACTGCGTGTGGGAGGGGGGAGGGGCATCGGACCGACGAGTGGCGCTAAATTTAACGGCGTTATATAAAAATCCGAATTGGTAGGACTCGGCGGAGGCCCCGAGACACATTAGGTTATTATTGGGTTTCATTAATTTAAAAAAATCTCTCGACATTGTCGCCGTGGCAAAATTTTTTTCTTTCACCGGAGCCTTTAAAACCATTCATAACGAGAGCTTCTTTGGCCTTTATTTTTCTTCTTTATTTTTCAATTACAAACCTTATGCGAACAAGGTCGTTGTTTCGTTTGTACTTCCGAGCAGTTAATTAGTTTTACAATCGATAAGTAAATAGGCAGGAGGAGGCTGGAGAGATAGAGAGAGAGAGAGAGAGAGAGAGAGAGAGATTCTCTTGAAATTGGAAATCAGATTAAAACGCTTACAGAGCTTTGGGTAGCTTTTGCCTCTGCCGAGCAGAGCAGGTAATTAGTAGGGGGTTAATACAGCAGCTGAGGGATAATTAAAGTTCTCATTACATGCTAAGTGAAAGAGTTTAATCGTACCGGATTTGTCGTTGAGGATTAATGGCGCAGGCATTGTATAATGAATCCAAACTCACTAGACTCTTGTATATCGAGTTAGAGACAGAGAGAGAGAGAGAGGGGAGGGGGGGTCGAAATCGTCCCCATTGATCTGAAAATAAAATCGAGCTGTTGGCTGGTTTTATTCTTTCCTTGCAAAAAAGTAAAAGAATTCAGGGGAGAGAGAAAAAGAGCTTGCGAGCTGAGATGAGGTGCGATTGGGACTCGAGGCGTTCTTGGTAGTCGATGAGGAGGAGGCCCTCGATAGCGGGGAGTCGAGACTAGGTCCCGGACCGCGGAGTCGGTGGCTCACCTCCACGAGGCGAACGGTTCACCCTCTGCTTTCTCTCTCTCTCTCTCTCTCTCTGGATTTTGCCCTGACGCCGCAGTCTGGCAACGCCGCGACGAGGCCACGAGGCTGCTACTGCTGCCTCGGCAAATCGCTGACGAAGGGGATTAAAGCGAGGGGAAAGAGATAAAAAAAAACGATGACGGGGGTGAATTAAGAGGCCGTATTCGGCTGTATATTAGTAAAGAGCCAAGGAAACAGGAGTCTCGGGACGACGACGACGACGACGACGACGGCGATCGTCACCGAGTTCGCGGGACCGTTTCCCCCGGGATTTGCCTCTGACCAACGCAGTTTCCGGCCTACGGCTCGACCGATACGTCGGAGTAGCGCGTTTTGCCCACGCACGCGAGATAGAGAGAGAGAGAGAAAGAGAGAGGGAGGGAGAGACAGAGTCAAACAGTCAAAGTCGCGGTTCCGTTCCGGGTTCGTGTTTGCAGCGTGTCTCGCGCGCCTCTGCCGCATGGGAGTCACGGAGCGTATTAGCGGCGGGGACCAGGGGGGAGATCTCGCGATCACGACCACGACGAGAGCGGCGCTAGTTGTGCAGGGCGCAAGAGGCGGCGGCGGCGGCGGCGGCGCAGAGAGGGTTGTTGGTTGATGTGGCGGAGGAGGGGGAGAAGGAGGTGAAGAAGAAGGAAGAAAGAAGGAAGAAAGAAGAAGGAATAACGGTAGAAGCGCTGTATAATAGTGGCGCAGGACGTCGTGGAGCGCCACCCTCGGCCGAGGGCAGGAACTTGAAAAAAGACCAGCGAGCGAGGGAGAGAGCGGCGACGGACCGACCGAGCAGAAGCAGCACCAGCACCACGAGTACGAGCACGAGTACGGTTAGCACGAGTAGCACGAGCACCAACAACCAGAGAGAAATCACCAGCGCGCGGCTCAATTGTACGGGGCGGCGCTGCGGACGGGCCGATCATCCTCGCTCGTTTCCGCCCGTCGTCTGTGCAGCTGCGGCAGCCAAAGCGACGCTCCGCGGCTCGTCCTCGGTGGCAAGCCCTGAGTCAGACCGAGGAACTCGAGAGCAAGGAGAGCACGGAGAGTCTCTCCCTCCTCCATAGAGACTCCCCGAGACTCGTGAGAGTCGCTGTCGCCAATTAACGCCGAGCCTTCTAAGAGATCCGAGAACGTGCTCGCGTGCTCTCGGGTGAGTGCGTGCGTGCGTGTGTGCGTGTGTGCGTGCATGCATGCGTACCTGCGTGCCAGTCAGCCAGTTGACCAACCAGTCAGCTAGCCATTCTATAGCCACACTCTCTCTTCTCTAGTGAACTCAGACCCGCGTAAGGGGAAGAGAGAGAGAGAGAGAGAGAGAGACAGACAGACAGACAGAGGGAGTGCGTGCGTGTGCGAATTAGCCAGCGAGCGAACGAACGTGATCGACGAGCGGGTGAGGAAGTTCGAGGAAGTCATGGCGAACAGCGTGGCACCGGATTCGTGGGAACAGCAGGCGGACAGCGGCATCGTCGATGGCGTTTTGAACAAGTCGGTCGAGAGCAAGTTCTCCACCTTGAACGTCAATGCCGCGGAATTCGTGCCTTCGTTCTGCATCAATTCCTCGCCCACGATAACACCCTCACCGGCGACGGTTACCCAGTCCGCGCCGTCGGTGGACCAAGCGTTCAACGACGAGCAGCAGCAGCAGCAGCAGCAGCAGCAGCAGCAGCAAACAAGAGCAGCAACAGCAGCAGGAACAGCAACAGCAGCAGCAGCAGGAACAACAGCAGCAGCAAGTTCAGCAGGATGAACCCGAAGAGCAGCAGCAGCAAAAACAACTTCCACTAGCATCGCCACAGTTACAGCAAAATTCAGAGCTCGAGGCGATGACGGGGATCGAATCGACGGCCACGACACCCGAGTCTTCCCCGTCATCGCCGTCCGTCGCGGTCGTGGCCGACACCTGCACCGCCACCGGCACCACCACAACCATCGCCATCGCCACCAGCACCGACATAGCCACCACTGCTACGACCACCACCGACACCGACACCGACACCGACATCGACATCGTCACCGCTGCCGCTGCTTTTACGGCTATCGTCACCTCCATGCCACCTGAGACCCATCACGGTTAGTTCTGAACCTCGACGAGGCCGAGCACGCTTTTTTCGGGGTTCGAAACCACCTTACCCCCTCGACCAGCACACCCCATGCCGTCCGTTCCCTCAACCCGCGACGATGACTACGCCACCAACTCCTTATCGACGATGCCCATCCGTCCAGTCTCCTACGATCCAGCTATTTTTATTCTTATCATAAGTCATTCGATCGTAGTACATAGTGTATGCACCTCCCCTCCCGCTCCGGCCTAATTCTGCGACTTCCCGGCACCGTAGACGAGGAAAACCGTCCACGAGGCCTGCATGTGTCGTCGCACACGGTGGTGTGCATCACCTTTTTTCCTTTTCTCTCCCCTCCCTCCCACTGCCATCATTATTTCATTTTATTTTCGCCCTCGTTTACATCACTTGCGCCTACACTCTATACCAGCATCTAACCTCTCTATCTCCCCGCCCTCCCCCCGTTCTCAACCGTACCGACACCCCTCCCCCTGTCCCCGTCGCCAGATACTCGCCGGCTCCCTCGTTTTCGCGCGAGTACTACTCCTGTCCGACAGCCGGCTTTTGCTCGAGCTCGGCTTGTTCTTTTTTTTTTTTTCTGCTGCTCGAGTGGTCGCGCTGTCCCCATCGAGCACCACTCGCCAGCATTTCTCTTGCATTTTCTCAAATTAACGGCATTCTTATTTTAAGCATATTGCGGCTGATTGCTCGCCTTTCCCCTCCTCATACTTCTCATACTACATACTACCGTTCATTCGGATTAGTGGCTTTGCATCTACGTTATGCAGGTTTCATGCTTTTGTGGCAAAAGCCACAAACTCATTCTACCCTAGCAAGCAGATATTTTTTTAGTTGCAGCCTTTTCTTCCCTATGTTTACTATATGTGCCCAAAATCTCCTCCCTCCCCACTCCTCTTACTCATCTTCATTCATATCAACTTGAACTTATCCGATAGGCACAACTGCTTCTAAAGTATTGCTATGGTCTTGCAGCTATATTTTTTGTTTTTATTTTCCATTTTATGTAATTTTGATTGTATTTAAAATCCAAAAGTTAAAGGCGACCAAGACATTTTTTTCCCTTTCTTTTGTGATGTATCCAAACGTAACGTAGTCGCTGTTTTCAAGTGTTGTTTTCAACTAAGCTTCCAAACTGGTTGCACTAATCTAGTTTCTACATTGTATGCAGATACTGATTCACCGACAGTCCCACCGGACCCGGTAATATTAAGAGATGAAGAACCTCCTGCTGGAGGAGGAGTACCGTCTCCTAATATTACAAATGCTGATTCTACAAACACCAGTCCTGAGCATCAACCCGCAGATTCCTGGGAAGAAGCAGCAGTAGACGGAGATCCCCTTTTAACTCCAGAAAATGAGGAGGTACACCGCAATATAAGCATATCTTTTACAACATATGTTATTTTTGCACAAGCTAAAAATATCTCATTGGCACAAGTGTTTTCAGTTATCCTTCTGTAGAAGCTTTACTTAATTCTTGAAATTAAGATTTTGTTGAAGTAAATTTTTATGTAATTCCATAAATTTGACAATAACCAGTAGTACATTAAGTAAGCAAGTCAAAAGCTCTCGGTATGTAAGCTCTTGTATTTAATAGCTAATATATTTCTGCAGATAAGGCTTTATTGATAAGAGAGTAATGGGTAAAGGTACCACTGCCAGCTGTTAAAGCCAATTGTAAATTGGCAAGAATAATATTTGTAGATTTATATGAAATGGGAAAGATTTATTGAGAAGAAATTAATATTGGCACTTCTGTATTTTAGGTCGAAGTTGAAATTGAAGAAGACGAGGAAATGGTTGTCAAGGTGCCAAAGAAGAAAATTGTTAAAGTTGCAGAAGATACAAAGAGTAAAAAAGAACACGTAAACGTTGTTTTCATCGGTCATGTGGGTAAGTAATATAGATATTTTGGTAGAATGTAACGTCATTGCAGAAATACAAATATCAATAGTTATTAAATTGGATAGTTGAATGAAATAAAGAAATGCTTTAATAAATGGGCCAACAGATGCTGGTAAGTCGACGATTGGAGGTCAGATTATGGCTCTGACGGGAATGGTCGATAAGAGAACCCTAGAGAAATACGAGAGGGAGGCGAAAGAGCGGAGCAGAGAGACATGGTACTTAAGCTGGGCCTTGGACACCAATCAAGAGGAGCGTGAAAAGGGGAAGACCGTAGAAGTCGGGAGGGCATATTTCGAGACAGAGAGGAAGCACTTCACGATACTAGATGCACCGGGCCACAAGAGCTTCGTACCGAACATGATCGGGGGCGCGGCACAGGCGGACCTCGCCGTCCTCGTCATATCAGCGAGGAAAGGAGAGTTCGAGACGGGCTTCGACAGGGGAGGCCAGACAAGGGAGCACGCTATGCTCGCCAAAACCGCTGGCGTCAAGCATCTGGTTGTATTAGTTAATAAGATGGACGATCCCACTGTCGAATGGGATGAGGCCAGATACAACGAATGCAGGTGAGACTGATGTCCCTTCTGCTCTTACTTGCTCTCATTATTCCGAGAATGTCCCAATGTTCTCAGGAACGGACCGGTAATAACAAAAAGGCTCAGGAGACACTGACGTAACGTTAAATCCGTGCTTCATTTTTTTTTCTTCATTTTTTTTATTATTTTCATTATTATCGCGTATTTTGACAAAGTAACGTTTATTATTGAAGAAGAATTTATTATTGAATGTGCACTGGTGTGCTTAATTGCCAGATTGTGTTTAATTTCATGCAGTAGTTTCCGAGTATCACAATGTTCATTAATAATTAGTTAATAAGTCGGCTTACCGAGCCCTTAAGATGATTCACAAAAAAAGATGTACAAGCATTTTATTTGGGGCTCAGGCTTCTATTATACACCTTAAACGCCTTCTTACACTATATAAATATCTATTGTGCATTATTAATGAGTATTTTTATTTTCAGAGACAAGATTTTACCATACCTTCGTAAATTAGGATTCAATCCAGCAAAAGATCTCACCTTCATGCCTGTGTCAGGACAGCTTGGCATAGGCTTGAAGGATCCTATTCCTGAAAGTCTTTGTGTTTGGTACAAGGGTCCACCGTTCATACCTTTTATAGATTCTCTTCCATCTCTCAATCGCAAGAGTACCGGCCCGTTCATAATGCCCATCGTTGATAAATATAAGGATATGGGCACAGTCGTTATGGGTAAAGTCGAAGCCGGCGAAGCTAAAAAAGGACAATCGCTCTTTGTCATGCCAAATAGGGTAATTATTTCATGTTTGCTTGCGTACTTACTACTATGACGGTACTATTTGGTATTTACTATTACAAATATTATAAATATGAATACAAGCGAACATAGATAGAATAGAGATATCCAAATTTTTTATGTTAGAAATAAATTTACGTAAGATTACGAATTATGAAATAGTTAAATTGTCAGGATCTAATGATTATAATTTGATTTGTTAAAGACGGCGGTAGTGGTGGACCAATTGTGGTCGGACGACGAGGAAGTGACGTCCGTGGGACCTGGTGAAAATGTAAAAATAAAATTAAAGGGAATCGAGGAGGAAGACGTGAGCCCTGGTTTCGTGCTTTGCGACAGTAATAATCCTATAAAGACCGGAAAAGTTTTCGACGCACAAGTCGTTATTCTGGAACACAAGAGTATAATCTGTGCTGGCTACAGTGCTGTGATGCACATACACTGTGCTGCAGAAGAAATCACAGTAAAGACTCTGATCTGTTTAGTGGATAAGAAGACGGGCGAGAAGAGTAAAACGCGGCCCAGGTTCGTCAAGCAAGATCAAGTAGCAATTATGAGAATCGAGTGCGCTGGAGTCATATGCCTTGAAAAATTCAAACTCTTTCCTCAAATGGGAAGATTTACCCTCAGGGACGAAAGTAAGTAATTAATTAAATAAATAAATAAATAACAATAATAAAGTAAGCATCCCTACCCTCGGTTCTTTACACATTCATTATACTACAAGAAGCTGTATTAGACTGGAACTACGCTTTTTCTGCTTTTTAGAAATAACTTTTACTTCTTTCCAAGATTCATGTTATTCCTCCTTTTTAGTACGTATGTTTTTTTTTTTTTTTTTTAAATGTCTAGGACTATGTTGAGAATAAGGATACATTTCTCCCTTAATTTCAGTCCTTTATTTCTGTACTTCCTTTATTAGTACTGAAAATATTATTAGGATTACTACTGCATGTGCTTAGTCGCGGGACTGGAGCCAACTACGATTTAACGTTTATCCTTGCAATTACAGATAAAACGATTGCCATTGGCAAGGTGCTGAAGGTGGTTGAGTAAACTCGCTTACTATCAACAGCCTCGAAGAACACTTCCAGTGTGACGAAAATGTGAAAGCAACGATAGGAAGCCGAAGACCACTTGGTATATTCAGAAAAAAGGAAAAAGATAAAAACTGTCACGTCGATTATTCGTGAAACACTGACATATGTACACATACACGGTCGCGTACGCACTTACACTCGACATCAATTTATATATACCTTTTTGGTGAGATTTTTCGATCATAGAGTAAACGGAGGTATATGCGAGTTATATATACGAAGGAAATATATAAAAAGCCGAAATCCAAGCTACTTTTAATCGGATTAAATGAAGTAAACGATGATTGAAGGCCGCCTGATTTTCCCAATAAACAAGAATATTTGAGCGTTGAGTGATATTTCTTGT